>JARQOD010002460.1:0-77551 GCA_033576555.1 Oophaga sylvatica
ACTTCCCCTGACGAAGCTGCAGGTGGCAGCGATACGCGTGGGTTTCCCACATCTCTATGGTCCCGGGACTTCTGCCCTCTTACACGACTCCCCTGACATTCTGACATGGACTGTTCAGCTTGGTAACTCCGGCTGCTTGAGCCTTATTTCATTCCTTGATGCAGTCCCTCTTTGCATTTTATTTCATGATCCTCTTTTAGGGATATTCATTTATATTTCCCTACAGCGCCACATAAGTCCTTGTGCATACTTTCTTCAGGGCGCCCTTCTTTTCTGCAGCCTCCTGGGGACGCCCGGGCTGGCATGGTATGTATGTATATTTAATGATGATTTATATATACTCCATTCATTCACTTCTAGGGATGCTATTTTCATACATAGATATAATTCTCATGTGGTGTAATATCTGGATACTTCGCTTACTATGGGACCATTTGATGTGTGTTGTCTTTTTTAAATGGTTTTATTGACGGTCTTTTTGTCCACTAATAGAATTGATATACTTTCACATATGTTCATGTTATTTTTCTATTTGGATGTGTGCCCCTTGTGCATGGTTCTTTCTCTTTTCTCCCAGTCATAATTGCCATGCATTGTGCAGCACTCCCGTCTACATCGGTTTATGTTGAGTATGCCCTTCAGTAGTGCCCCCTTTTCTCTATTCTTAGACACAGTAGGTGAATAGGAGGGCTAAGCATGTGATAGAAGGTGTTGAGTATGTGATATCCATGTGAAGGGCAGACTTTAAGCTGCAGAATGCAATAATGTATTGAAAGGAAAAAGAGAAGTTAGTTGAAGCTAGGTTGCTGACAGTGGTGGTCTTGCATCGTTTAGGAGGTACAGCAAGTTATGTGAACGGACCAGGAAATGATTTTTATGTGTATAAGATTGAAAAAGGTGTTAAAGTGTTAAAACCATCCATTAGGAGATGATCACGGACATGTTACAGAGGCATAATATATCAAAAAGAAATACTGGAAGTATAGCCATAACATTAACAACTTTATTGAAACAAATTATTAAAACCAATAAAAGAGATACATTCAAATGCCACCCTGGTCTATAGGTCCAAACATATGGTCAAAATTGTAATCTGCCACTGCACTCCAAGCAAAGGGTGTATACACCCCTGTGTATCAATAGGTGAGAGATATTGATATGCACAGCAAAAATTGAGAGAGGGGGCACATATATTCCACCATTAGGTCAGATAAAGAACCCTCCTCTTTTATATGTAGTTACAAATTGTCATACAGCCAAAGATACTTAAAATCTCAGTGTGATATCTGTACACATGTATATCAGCTGTTAGTAAACACAAAACAAATGTTACACACCTAAAGTGCAATAGTGCATTAATGAGTGATAAAGAGGGGGATAAGAGCCCAGCAGCACTAGTGCTGTTTTCTCTCAATTGCCATATGGCCAGTAAAGACATAGAGTCTGAATATAATACATGTGTATATATATATATATCTCCACTGGCTATATGTCCATACATAGGCATCAGAATATATACATATTCCTACCCCTAGGAGAAAGCTAACGCGAAAAGTGCGTCGGGGAGCTGGACTACTTCTAACAGGTCATATGTCCTTTTTGTCTATGCCGTTTATGCCTCTTTGCATTTTGTATTTATCATATGTATATATTCTGATGCCTATGCATGGACATATAGCCAGTGGAGATATATATATATATACACATGTATTATATTCAGACTCTATGTCTTTACTGGCCATATGGCAATTGAGAGAAAACAGCACTAGTGCTGCTGGGCTCTTAGCCCCCTCTTTATCACCTCATTAATACACTATTGCACTTTAGGTGTGTAACATTTGTTTTGTGTTTACTAACAGCTGATATACATGTGTACAGATATCACACTGAGATTTTAAGTATCTTTGGCTGTATGACAATTTGTAACTACATATAAAATCATAGAATAGTAGAGTTGGAAGGGACCTCCTGGGCCATCTGGTCCAACCCCCTGCTCAAAGCAGGATTCTCTAAATCATCCCAGACAGATGTCTGTCCAGCCTCTGTTTGAAGACTTCCATTGAAGGAGAACTCACCACCTCTTGTGGCAGCCTGTTCCACTCATTGATCACCCTAACTGTTAAAAAGTTTTTTCTAATATCTAATCTGTGTCTCCTCCCATTCAGTTTCATCCCATTGCTTCTAGTCTTTCCTTGTGCAAATGAGAATAAAGATGATCCTTCTACAATGTGACAGCCCTTGAGATATTTGTAGACAGCTATTAAGTCTCCTCTCAGTCTTCTTTTTTGCAAGCTAAACATTCCCAAATCCTGTAACCGTTCCTCATAGGACATGGTTTGCAGACCGGTCACCATTCTGGTGGCTCTTCTCTGATCTTGCTCCAGTTTGTTGATGTCTTTTTTAAAATGTGGTGCCCAAAACTGGACACAGTATTCCAGATGAGGTCTGACCAAGAGGAGTAGAGGGCAATAATGACTTCATGTGATCTAGACTGTATGCTTCTGTTGATACATCCTAGAATTGTATTTGCCTTTTTTGCTGATGCATCACACTGCTGACTCATGTTCAGTCTGTGATCTATTAGTATACCCAAGTCTTTTTCACATGTGCTGTTACTTAGCCCTATTCCTCCCATTTTGTATATGCTTTTTTCATTTTTATTGCCCAGATGTAGTACTTTGCATTTTTCCCTGTTAAAAACCATTCTGTTAGTTGCTGCCCACTGCTCTAGTTTATTTATATCTTTTTGAATCCTCTCTCTCTCTTCTCTAGTATTAGCTACCCCTCCTAGCTTTGTGTCATCAGCAAATTTGATCAGTTTACCCTCAATTCCTTCATCTAAATCATTGATAAAGATGTTGAACAATACAGGGCCCAAAACAGAGCCTTGTGGTACCCCACTTGATACATTCTTCCAACTGGATGTGCAGCCATTTACGACCACTCTTTGGGTCCGATCACTAAGTCAGTTATGAATCCACCTAACAGTTGCCTTGTCCATTCCATACTTAGTCATTTTTTCAATAAGGATTGTGTGAGATACTTTGTCAAATGCTTTGCTGAAGTCAAGATATACCATATCTACAGCATTTCCCTTATCCACCCAGTCAGTGATTCTGTTATTAAAGGAAATTAAGTTAGTCTGACATGACTTATTAGTTACAAACCCATGCTGACTCTGTTTAATCACTTCATTCTTATCCAGGTACTTACATACATGCTCTTTAATAATTTGTTCAAAGATCTTTCCTGGTATAGAAGTCAGACTCACCGGCCTGTAGTTCCCTGGGTCCACCTTCTTCCCCTTTTTGAAGATAGGAATAACATTTGCTCTTCTCCAGTCTTCTGGGACTTCTCCTGTTCTCCAAGAATTTTCAAAGATTATGGACAGTGGTTCAAGAATTTCTTCTGCTATCTCCTTCAGTACTCTGGGGTGTAATTCATCTGGACCTGGAGACTTGAATTCATTTAGGTTAGCTAAGTGTTTCCTCACTGTCTTTCTGTTTATAGATATTGTAAGGTTTCAACTCACTCGGCTGCTTCAGAGGTAAATCAGGAGACACTTTCTTATGCAAAAAGTCCTTAGGTTTATTACATCATAAACCATAGTACCGTACAATTCAACTCTTCAATGTTTCAGCTCCTGCCTGGAGCCTCACTCCTCAGACACAGAGACCTCTCTGTAATGTCCCACCGGGACACATGGAAGTCTGTCCACACTGGCAGACTCCCACAACACTCTCCCACAGGTGCAAAACACACTCCATTACATAGGTGTAACTCCACCCACAGGTGAGGTCAGGAATCACATGGTTATGTCACATGATCATGACCTCACCACAGGTCCTTCAGCTACACCATTACATGCAGGTTTTATCCCAGGTATTTAGACACAAGCCCCTTGGGTGGGTTTGTAGGTGACTGGACCCGCCCAGCTCTCCTAGTCACCTGGAAGCCTCCCAATATATAGTACAACTCAACAGTAGATCTGCTGAACCAAAACATATCCAGGCTTCCATCACAGGGCCACCCACCTCTGTGATACATAACGTCCATCCATCACATGCCTCATGCATATCCCGAGGAGCCTACACAGTGCCCCTAGCTGCATCAGGGGTCATTACACCACAATATCCTGGATTCTTCTATTCCTTTAATAGGACAGTGAAGATCAGTTAATGTTACATTTCCTTTCTGAGAGAAAACAGATGCAAAATAGGAATTTAACAGTTCAGCCTTCTCAACATCCTGTCTTACCATTTCATCATTTTCATCCTGTAAAAATCCTATAGCATCTTTGACTTTTCTTTTACTTTTGACGTATCCCCAAAATCCTTTTTTGTTGCTTTTGATGTCACTTGCAAGCCTTAATTCATTGTCAGCTTTAGATAATCTGATTTGTGCCCTGCATGTTCTGCAGACGGCATTATATTCTTCTTTAGATATGCCTCCCTCTTTCCATTTGATAAACATTTCTTTCTTCCTTTTTAGCATGTGTTTAAGTTCTGTGTTTATCCATCCTGGTTTCCTTAAATGCTTCCCATTCTTCACTCTTTTCGGAATTGTTAACAATTGTGCTTTGAGAATCTCATTTTTCAAGATTTTACATCCTTCCTGGACATTTTTGTCCTTAAGGATACCCAGCCATTGGATCCCTCCAATTCTCTTTCTGAGTCCCTTAAAATCTGCCTTTCTGAAATCTAACCTTGACGTCTGAGTCTTCACAGGTCTTCCTCCTCTTGTTATCCAAAATTCTAAAATAGCATGGTCACTACCTCCTAGGGTCCCAGCCACTCTTACCTCCTCAACCATTTCTTCCCTGTTTATAAGGATTAGATCCAAGGTAGCAGATCCCCTTGTTTTCTCCTCTACCTTTTGGAAGATAAAGTTGTCAGCAAGAGAGGATAAGAATTTCCTTGACCTGTTAGTTTTGCCTGAGAGAGATTCCCAACAAATGTCTGGATAGTTGAAATCTCCCATGACCACTATGTCATATTTTTTGGAGAACTTGGCCATTTGATGCATAAAGAGTTCATCCATATCTTCAGCTTGCATAGGCGGCCTGTAGTAAATGCCTACAATGGTGTCCTTTCCATTGTTCTGTCCTTGTATTCTTACCCAAACAGTTTCCACAGAACTCCCAGTCTCTGAAGCGTCAATCTCTGTGCAGATATACGCTTTTCTAACATACAATGCGACACCTCCTCCTCGTTTATCAAGTCTGTTTCTTGCAAATAAGTTGTATCCTTCTAGCCTTGTATTCCAATCATGTGTATCGTCCCACCAAGTCTCAGTGATTCCAATGACATCATACTTCTCCTGCGTTAGTAGTTCCAATTCTCCTTGTTTGTTGCCCATGCTTTGTGCATTTGTATAGAAACATTTTAGTTTGTGATTGGTTTCTCTTTCTCCAATATTTTTATTATGTAGATTTTTTTGTCTTTGTTCTTCCCCTTCACTTCTAATAGCAGAATTCTCAATAGTATTTGTCAGGTGTATGGCTTTTGCAGGTGTTTTGCTTCCCTTCCCACATTGTTCTAGTTTAAAGCTCTCCTGATGAGTGTAGCAAGGCGACTTCCAAATACATGTTTTCCAGTCTTCGTAAGGTGCACCCCATCTCTAGCCAGTAGTCCATCGTATAGGTAATTCACTCCGTGATCCAAAAATCCAAATCCTTGCTGACGGCACCATCGACATAGCCAGTTGTTCACCTGCAGAATCTTCTTCCACCTCCTTGTTCCATGGACATCCACTGGAAGGATGGAAGAGAAGACCACCTGCGCTCCCAGTTCTTTCACTTTCTTACCTAAGTTTTCAAAGTCACTGCAGATGGTTTCCAGGTCGTTTCTTGCTGTGTCATTTGTCCCCACATGTATTAGCAGGAATGGTAGTCATCTGTAGGTCTGAAGAGTCCTGATATCCTGTCAGACACATCTTTAATTTTTGCACCTGGAAGACAGCACATTTCTCTTGAGGTTAAATCCGGTCTGCAGATAGCGGCCTCTGTTCCTCTCAACAGGGAATCCCCCATGACAACAACTCTCCGTTTCTTCTTCACAACAGTTTTCTTTCTCCATTCAGGAGGACTCTGAGGGCGTACAAGGTTATTGTTTGTGGTCAAAGTCTTATCTTGATGCATTTCTTCATCATTCTAATGTGTAAGAGCCTGGTACTGGTTCCTGAGCAGAATTGGTGCTGACTGCCTCACGATCCTCCTGCTTCTCTGGGTCACATGCTTCCATGCCTCTGTTTCTTCAGATGCACTTCGAATTTCTTCTCTTTCTGTAACATGAAGAGATAATTCTGCTCTGTCTAAGAACTCTTCACCTTCCTTAATGGTTTTCAATGTAGATAACCTCTCTTCCAGATTTTGCAACTTTTCTTCCAAAAGGGACACGAGCTTGCATTTGTGGCATGTGAAGTTTGGCTTTTCCACTGGTAAGTCTGTGAACATGAAGCAAGAAATGCAGCTCACCACATGGCTCTTGGCCTCTTCCATGTTGTCACATCTCCTCCAGTCTCTCTCTCCAGTTGTCACAACTCACCTAACTACAATCTTTAATCTCTCCCTCTCCTCTGGCATTTTCCCATCCTCCTTCAAACACTCCATCGTTACTCCACTACTAAAGAAACCCACTCTTGACCCTTCCTGCACAAACAACTACAGACCGGTCTCCAATCTCCCCTTCATCTCTAAACTTTTGGAGCGCCTAGTATACTCCCGCCTGTAGCGCCCGCGTCCCTGCCTGCTGCCAGACAGGGACGTCGCTTTCCTCACCTGCGCTCAGCGTCCTCAGCGCTCCCAGCCTCCTCTGCGCCTCTGGCATCCTCGGCGCCCTCCTTCCGCCCTGCTGGTCCCGCGCGGTCCTTCCCTGCTACTGGCCTTAGGGCGCGCGCCCGCACCCTCCCCCGCTCTTAAAGGAGCCGCGCGCATTTTCCAAATCAGTCTCCAGCCAATGCTGGAGGACTCCACCCTATATTAAGGGCTTCCTCCTTAATGTAGGTGCCCGAGCAATGTTGTTCCTGTGCAGTCTAACTCTGTTTCAGCCATCAGCTCCTGATTCCAGTTACCTGCCTGTTACCTGTCGGCTTGCCTGTCTGCCATCCGTTTGCAGTGCCATCCAGAGGTTCGGACGTCATCTGCAGAGATCCCCGGCTCTTGCCTGCTCACCTAGGAGCGATCATCTGCCATCCGACTGCAGCTCCATCCGGAAGTTCGGACATCATCTGCGGAGATCCCCGGCTCTTGCCTGCTCACCTGGGAGCGATCATCTGCCATCCGACTGCAGCTCCATCCGGAAGTTCGGACATCATCTGCAGAGATCCACGGCTCTTGCCTGCTCACCTGGGAGCGATCATCTGCCATCCGACTGCAGCCTACCTGGAGGCTCCACCATATCAGGTCGTATATGCCTGCCCTGTTCTAGAGACTGCCTGGTCACTTGCCGTGACAACCTGCCTGTCTAGAGACTGCCTGGTCACTTGCCGTGACAACCTGCCTGTCCAGAGACTGCCTGGTCACTTGCCGTGACAACCTGCCTGTCCAGAGACTGCCTGGTCACTTGCCGTGACAACCTGCCTGTCCAGAGACTGCCTGGTCACTTGCCGTGACAACCTGCCTGTCCCAGAGACTGCCTTGGTCACTTGCCGTGAAAACCTGCCTGTCCCAAAGACTGCCTTGGTCACTTGCCGTGACAACCTGCCTGTCCCAAAGACTGCCTCGGTCACTTGCTGTGACAACCTGCCTGTCCCAGAGACTGCCTTGGTCACTTGCTGTGACAACCTGCCTGCCCAGAGACTTCCTTGGTCACTTGCTGTGACAAACCTGCCTGTCCAGAGACTACCTATATCCCCTGCCGTGATTCCCTGCCCTTTTCCCGGGTGCCACCCGCTCTCTTACAAGTAAACTCTCTTGTATAATAAAGCTTTGTGGTTCCACCCACCTGACCTGTCTCGTCAGTAGTTCCACCCACCAGACCCGTTACAGTTTGCTCGGGCCATGGAACCCGGTGGCACCCAAACCCCTTCACTCCCGGAACTGTGTCATGAGCTGTCTCGCCAGAGGTCTCAACAGGAGGCCATCCTGGGTCAACTGCGGAACGTCAATTCCCGTCTGGACACTCTGAATTCATCACCAGCAACCATCGCTGGAGCCATGACTCATAATCCGTCAGTCCCGCTGATTCCCAATTCCGTGGTTTCCATTCCCGGACCCCGACTGTCAGCTCCTCCTAGGTTTGGAGGCGATCCTGCTCTGGCTCGGGGTTTCATTAATCTGTGCACCCTGCATTTTGAACTCCTGGCACACCAGTTTAACTCTGACCGGGCCAAAATTGCCTTCATCATGTCCCATCTCACCGGAGAGGCCCTGGCCTGGCTTAATCCTCTCTGGGAGAGAGAGGATCCTCTGGTATCTGACCTGCCTGCTTTTCTCTCGGCCTTCCGGAAGGTATTCGACGAACCTGGACGGAAGACTTCCTCTGCATCATCTCTGCTGCGTCTCCGTCAGGAGAGCCTCACCGTTGGTCAATATGCCATACGGTTCCGGACTTTAGCCTCAGAACTAGCTTGGGACAATGAAGCTCTAATTTCGGTCTTCTGGGAGGGTCTGTCTGGCCGTATTAAAGACGAACTTGCCGGTCGGGACATTCCAACCTCTCTAGATGATTTAATAAATCTTGCCAATCGAATTGATCTACGGTTCCAGGAACGAGCCAAAGAGATTACCCGTAAAGAAAAATTTTCCCATCTTGCACCCTCGTGTCAGAGATCTATAACCTCTTCCGTTTCTCCTCAGGTGCACACTGCTGAGCCTATGCAGGTCGACCAGACCAAGATGGTCAAAGCCCGTCTGGACTCACGCCGTGCCGAGAAAAGTTGCTTCTACTGCGGCAGTAAGGAGCACTGGATCCAAACCTGTCCGGAGAAGTCGGGAAACGCCTGTGTCTAGGTTCGCTCGGAGAGGTCAATCTAGACAAAAATAAATCCTCTTCATCCCTGCTGCTGTCGGTTTCAATTCTGCTCGGTAAGAACCGCCACTTCGAAATGGCCCAACTTGATTCTGGAGCAGCTGGGAATCTCGTGTCACAGGCTCTAGTAGAGAAGTATCGCATTCCCACCAAACCTCTTGTTGAACCTGTATCTGTTGCTGCTGTGGATGGGGGCCTCCTACCTCGTCCCATCCGACTTATCACCGAAGTCATAACCCTGCAGGTGGGAATGTTGCATTCTGAGAGCATCTCGTTTCATGTTTTACCCGGACTCTCTCATGCTTTCTTACTAGGTCTGCCTTGGCTCCAAAAACATGCACCTGTGCTCGACTGGCAGAATGGAGAGGTTCTTCGCTGGGGACAGGACTGTCATAAAACGTGTCTGGTGCCTGTTCATCCTGTCTATTCTTCTCCTACACCTGCTAATCTACCTGGACTCCCGATTCCATATTGGTCATTTGCTGATGTCTTCAATAAAAAGGAAGCAGAGACATTACCCCCACATAGACCATATGATTGCCCGATTGACCTGTTGCCCGGTACTACGCCTCCCCGTGGGCGTATTTACCCGTTGTCTGCTGCTGAGACCAGGTCGATGTCCGAATATATCGAGGAGAACTTAGCAAAGGGATTCATCCGGAAATCTACCTCCCCAGCGGGAGCAGGTTTCTTCTTCGTTAAAAGGAAAGACGGATCTCTCCGTCCCTGTATTGACTACAGAGGCCTAAATTCGATCACGGTGAAGAATAAGTACCCTCTTCCGCTCATTCCAGAACTGTTTGATCGTCTTAGAGGGGCTAGAGTCTTCACCAAACTAGATCTTCGTGGAGCATACAACCTGGTTCGAATCCGTCGAGGAGATGAATGGAAGACGGCATTCAACACCCGGGACGGCCACTACGAGTACTTGGTGATGCCCTTTGGTCTCTGTAATGCTCCAGCAGTCTTTCAGGAGTTGGTCAATGACATCTTCCGGGACCTCCTCTACTCCTGTGTTGTGGTGTACCTTGACGACATCTTGGTCTTCTCTCCGGATCTTCAGTCTCACCGGAGGGATGTTCGTCAGGTTCTGCTCAGGCTCAGGCAGAATCACCTCTTCGCCAAATATGAGAAGTGCCTCTTTGAGCAGACTTCGCTTCCGTTTCTGGGCTACATTATTTCTCAGACAGGCCTACGAATGGATCCAGAGAAACTGTCTGCCATCGAGAAATGGCCCCGACCAGAGGGGTTGAAGGCCATTCAGCGGTTTTTGGGATTCGCCAATTATTACCGTCTCTTCATACCGCACTTCTCTTCCAGGACTGCTCCAATCTCAGCGCTCACTCGCAAGGATGCTAACCCCAAACAGTGGACGACCGAAGCAGAGGGGGCCTTCCTTTCTCTGAAACAGGCCTTCTCTTCCGCTCCAGTGCTGCATCGCCCGGATGGCAACAAGCAGTTCTTCCGGGAGGTGGAC
This sequence comes from Oophaga sylvatica, assembly GCA_033576555.1. Classification (NCBI taxonomy): domain Eukaryota; kingdom Metazoa; phylum Chordata; class Amphibia; order Anura; family Dendrobatidae; genus Oophaga; species Oophaga sylvatica. Next base: position 10,447 of record JARQOD010002460.1, read on the forward strand.
GCTTCCTCTGCTGGAGCCGGAGCGGTTCTTACCCAAAAATCGCCATCCGGGAGGATGGTATCCTGCGGTTTCTTCTCCAAACTCTTCTCCTCCTCCGAGCGCAACTACTCCATAGGGGATCGAGAGTTATTGGCCATTAAGTTGGCATTGGAGGAGTGGCGTTACCTACTCGAAGGGGCTCTTCATCCGGTAATCATCTACACGGACCACAAAAATCTGGCATACCTCCAGCAGGCACAGAGACTTAATCCTCGCCAAGCCCGGTGGTCCTTGTTTTTTGCCCGCTTCGATTATTTTTTGCATTTTCGCCCAGCTGACAAAAACGTCAAGGCGGATGCCTTGTCTCGGTCTTTCCTGGTGTCGGATCTCGAAGATGAGCCTAAACATATCATCGATCCCACCAGAGTGATGCAGGTGGCTCCCGTGAGTCTAAATCGTCTCCCTCCTGGTAAGACGTTCGTATCAGAAACCGATCGGAAGAGAATCCTACATTGGGGTCACTCGTCTAAACTCGCTGGCCACGCTGGTCAAAAAAAGACCCTCCAACTCATTACACGGCATTATTGGTGGCCTACCCTGCACAAAGACGTAATAGACTTTGTTTCTGCCTGTGTTTCCTGTGCCCGCAACAAAGTTCCGAGACACCTGCCTACCGGCCGTCTTCTTCCGCTTCCTGTACCCGCTGCTCCCTGGCAACATATAGCCATGGACTTCATTACTGATCTTCCCGTCTCTGCTGGTTGTACAGTCATTTGGGTGGTCACTGACCGCTTTTCCAAGATGGCTCACTTCATTCCTCTGCCAGGTCTTCCGTCTGCACCCGAGTTGGCTAAAGACTTTATCCGCCACATCTTCCGTCTTCATGGTCTGCCTCGTCACATTGTGTCGGATCGTGGGGTTCAGTTCACCTCACGTTTCTGGAGAGCCACTTGTAAGTTGCTAGACGTCACCCTGGATTTTTCCTCCGCTTACCACCCACAGTCCAATGGACAAGTTGAACGAATAAATCAGAATTTGACCAGTTATCTTCGACACTTCGTTAATGCCCACCATTCTGACTGGGTGGAGCTCCTGCCTTGGGCCGAATTCTCCTACAATAATCATGAGAGCGAATCTTCCACCAAGTCTCCGTTTTTTGTAGTCTTCGGTCAGCACCCTCGGATCCCTGTCCCTGTTTCCATCTCTGTGGACAATCCAGCTGCGGAATCTCTGGTTAGAGAATTCTCCTCCATCTGGGAGAGTACCCGGTCCGCACTCATTCAGTCTTCCGAGCGCATGAAAAGACATGCTGACAAAAAACGTCTGGATCCTCCTCAATTCCGTCCTGGGGACAAAGTCTGGCTTTCGTCCAAATATGTTCGACTCAAAATTCCGTCCTACAAGTTAGGTCCTCGGTTCATCGGTCCTTTTGAGATCATCAGTCAGATCAATCCGGTGTCCTATAAATTGAAACTCCCGGCCAATTTGAAAATTCCTAATTCTTTTCATGTATCTCTCCTCAAACCTGTGGTTCTTAACTCTTTTTTTAAGTCTACAGGTACACCTCCTGCTCCAGTGTCTGCTGATGATGAATTTGAGGTAGAGAACATTCTGGCCACAAAAAGGGTAGGAAGAAAGACTTATTTTTTGGTGGATTGGAAGGGGTTTGGTCCTGAGGAGAGAACCTGGGAGCCTCGGGAGAACATCCATGCCCCTCTTATCCTAGCTAAATTTCTTTTGGCCTAAAGAAGGGGGGGCCTAGAGGGGGGGGTACTGTAGGCACGCGTCCCTGCCTCCTGCCAGACAGGGACGTCGCTCTCCTCACCTGCGCTCAGCGTCCTCAGCGCTCCCAGCCTCCTCTGCGCCTCTGGCATCCTCGGCGCCCTCCTTCCGCCCTGCTGGTCCCGCGCGCTCTTTCCCTGCTACTGGCCTTAGGGCGCGCGCCCGCACCCTCCCCCGCTCTTAAAGGAGCCGCGCGCATTTTCCAAATCAGTCTCCAGCCAATGCTGGAGGACTCCACCCTATATTAAGGGCTTCCTCCTTAATGTAGGTGCCCGAGCAATGTTGTTCCTGTGCAGTCTAACTCTGTTTCAGCCATCAGCTCCTGATTCCAGTTACCTGCCTGTTACCTGTCGGCTTGCCTGTCTGCCATCCGTCTGCAGTGCCATCCAGAGGTTCGGACGTCATCTGCAGAGATCCCCGGCTCTTGCCTGCTCACCTAGGAGCGATCATCTGCCATCCGACTGCAGCTCCATCCGGAAGTTCGGACATCATCTGCGGAGATCCCCGGCTCTTGCCTGCTCACCTGGGAGCGATCATCTGCCATCCGACTGCAGCTCCATCCGGAAGTTCGGACATCATCTGCAGAGATCCACGGCTCTTGCCTGCTCACCTGGGAGCGATCATCTGCCATCCGACTGCAGCCTACCTGGAGGCTCCACCATATCAGGTCGTATATGCCTGCCCTGTTCTAGAGACTGCCTGGTCACTTGCCGTGACAACCTGCCTGTCTAGAGACTGCCTTGTCACTTGCCGTGACAACCTGCCTGTCCAGAGACTGCCTGGTCACTTGCCGTGACAACCTGCCTGTCCAGAGACTGCCTGGTCACTTGCCGTGACAACCTGCCTGTCCAGAGACTGCCTGGTCACTTGCCGTGACAACCTGCCTGTCCCAGAGACTGCCTTAGTCACTTGCCGTGACAACCTGCCTGTCCCAAAGACTGCCTTGGTCACTTGCCGTGACAACCTGCCTGTCCCAAAGACCTGGCCTTGGTCCAGACTATGCTGTGACAACCTGCCTGTGATGCCGTCATTGGTGACACTGCTGAAGACTGCCTGGTCACTTGCGTGCACTGCTGTCAGAACGTGGTACTTGCCTGCACCTGCTGCCAGAGACTGCCTGGTCACTTGCCGTGACAACCTGCCTGTCCAAGACTGCCTGGTCACTTGCCGTGACAACCTGCCTGTCCAAGACTGCCTTGGTCACTTGCCGTGACAACCTGCCTGTCCCAGAGACTGCCTTGGGTCACTTGCTGTGACAACCTGCCTGTCCAGAGACTGCCTGGTCACTGTCGTGACGACCTGCCTGTCCAAGACTCCTATATCACCCTGCCTGTGACTGCCCTTCTTACCGCGTGCCACGACTCCTTACAGTAAACTCTCTTGTACAATAGCTTCAGTGGTTCCACCTCACCTGACCTGCTCGTTCTGTGTTGCCACCACCAACCGTTAGAAATTATTTTAATAAATGTCTTGTGGTCCACTGTGTGCTCAGAGTCCAAAAACTGAGAACAAGGTTTGAATTTCATCGCACATGTCCAACTGGGGTCTGTATGTGGGAGAGACCGGGCAAAAACTGAGAACAAGGATGAATTCTCATCGCACACAATAAGAGAAAAAGAATGGATCTACCTGTGGCAAAACATTTTAGTTCCCCTGGTCATAGCATGTTAGAAATGAAATTACTTGTACTGAAAGTTAGTTTCACATCTCAGAGACACAGAAGAGTTTGCGAATACAAATTGATGGTGACCTTTGACACTCTTAATGCTGGAATGAACCTGTCACCTGTGACGTTTTACATCAATTAAGGAATTTACTCCAAAGACCCTGTGAGAACATCACAAAACATTACCAGACCCCAATCAGAGGGCAATAAAACTTTCACACTCCTTATCTATGAACTGTTCCAATATTTATGCTCATCCCTCTGCCATAATGACTATTCTGCTTCACGTCACTTGTCTCAACTATTGCATTTTTTCTGTGCTGTGTGGTGTATAAATATGTGATTCTTCAGATTTTGTATTAGTCTTTGCCTGATGAAGAGACCTGAGTAGTTTCGAAAGCTTGCAATTTGTTACCATCTTTTCAGTTAGCCATTAAAAGGTATCAACCACTGAGGACTCTCAACTCCAAATATTTTTCTTTTGAAAGCTAAAACCCTGCCAAATTTGGTTTAGGTTAATAAAATAAATTGGCATCAATCCAGAAATATTGATCATTTAATGATTCATACGATTTATTAATGAAGTCATCAGGAATAGCAAAGAATGCAGTCTTACATGCCTCCCAGAGTTCATCTAGATTCTTTGGTTTTGTCTTCCAAGCTTCCTCTTTCATCCTACCCAAACATGCTCAATGATGTTCATGTCTGGTGACTGGGCTTTCCAGTCCTTGAGCACCTTGATCTTTTTTGCCTGGAGGAGCTTTGTTGTAGAGATGGATGGATGTGATGGAGCACCATCCTGCTGCAGAATTTGACCCCTTTTATGATTTGGAATATAAGAGGTAGCTAATACTTCTTGATATTTTAGGCTATTGAAATTGCCTTCCACCTTACAAATGTTTCGCAGACCCCATACTGGATGTAACCCCAGACCATGATCTTTCCACCACCAAATTTAACTGTTTTCTGGGTGTATTTTGGATCCATACGAGCTCCAGTAGGTCTCCTGCAGTATTTGCGGTGGCTGTGGTGTAATTCTACTGAAAATTAGACCACCTTGACGATGGTTGGTGGGCTTTAAAATGTTTGGCCAAATGTTTATACTAAGCGTCTCAAATTTTTCCTTATATTCCAAAGCCATATTGCTATTCTAAATTTCATGTATTCCATATTGTCATGCTTTAGTATGCTTGAGTGCAGCATTTTTTTGTATGTTTTACATGGGGGTAGCTTCCCTTGGTTTGCACCTAGTTCACATTAGTCTGGATGTGCCAGTCAGGTTTTTTTGTCTATTGAATGTTAGCTTGCTGACCGAGCACTCCGCCCCCACCAGGTGGTGATTTTAATTACACCAGGTCCCTACTTTACCCATAAATGCAGGCATTGCTGACAGAGGTGCATATTCACCCAGAAATTCAGATATCAGCCTAATAGAGGTATGTTCACATTAGGTCAGGGACTCACCAGTATTGAGACCACCTTGACGATGGTTGGTGGGCTTTAAAATGTTTGGCCAAATGTTTATACTAAGCGTCTCAAATTTTCCTTATATTCCAAAGCCATATTGCTATTCTAAATTTCATGTATTCAATATTGTCATGCTTTAGTATGCTAGAGTGCAGCCTTTTTTTGTATGTTCTACTGAAAATTAATCAGAGAAATCCACCTTCTGCCACTTTTCCAGCGTCCATCTGTTTAGCAGGCTGTGGGACTTTGCAAATGCCACATGGTTTTTTGTTTGCCTTTTATTTAGTGCTGGCTTTTGTGCACTGATTCGACCATGGAGGCCATTTCGAGACAGAATCCTACAAACTATTCTAGTTGACACAGGGACTTGAGGTGACCAGGCCTGTTGGAGCTCTGCTGCAGTGGAAGAGGGGCTTGCTTTTGATTTTCTAACCAACAAACGTTCCTCCTGAGCAGTTGTCTTGCGGGGTCTGCCGGACCTGGGCTTGTCAAACACATCTCCATTCTCTTCAAATCTTTTTTTAATTCTTTGCACTTGACGTTGAGACACATTAAAGGTGCCAGTCACCTCTGCAGTGGATCTGGTCTTCAGCCTCTTGATAATCCAGGCTTTGGTCACAGGGTGGTTTTTTGTCATGTTGTCAAAACTCAAGTTGCAGTTCAAGTGAAAGTCTGGGGTGCTGGGTATCTTCTTATACACATCCACTAATTAACCGATCATTTACTGAGCACAGGTGAGGATGTAAATTAGGATTGGGTGCATTATATGACCAGGCGACAAAACTTTTGTCTTGCGAAAATCTGACCATTCTGTCTTCATTAAATGATCAATATTTCTGCATTGATGCCAATTTATTTTCTTAACCTAAACCACATTTTGGAGGGTTTCAGCTTTCAAAAGAATAATTTATACAACCAATGGATGAATTTAACCTCAGGTTATAAGCTTTTATTTACATAACATGGATAAGCGACATAACTTCTGTCAGGGAGTGTACATCTGGGAAATAAAAACGAAAAAAGCAAATACAGAATGGGAGGAATAGGGCTAAGCTACAGCACATGTGAAAAAGACTTGGGTATACTAATAGATCACAGACTGCACATGAGTCAACAGTGTGATGCAGCAGCAAAAAAGTCAAATACAATGCTAGGATGTATTAACAGAAGCATACAGTCTAGATCACATGAAGTCATTATTGCCCTCTACTCCTCTTTGGTCAGACCTCATCTGGAATACAGCATCCAGTTTTGGGCACCACATTTTAAAAAAGACATCAGCAAACTGGAGCAAGTTCAGAGAAGAGCAACCAGAATGGTGTCCGGTCTGCAAACCATGTCCTATGAGGAACGGTTACAGGATTTGGGAATGTTTAGCTTGCCAAAAAGGAGACTGAGAGGAGATTCAATAGCTGTCTACAAATATCTCAAGGGCTGTCACATTGCAGAAGGATTATCTTTATTCTCATTTGCACAAGGAAAGACTAGAAGCAATGGGATGAAACTGAATGGGAGGAGACACAGATTAGATATTAGAAAAAACTTTTTGACAGTTAGAGTGATCAATGAGTGGAACAGGCTGCCACGAGAGGTGGTGAGTTCTCCTTCAATGGAAGTCTTCAAAGAGAGGCTGGACAGACATCTGTCTGGGATGATTTAGTGAATCCTGCTTTGAGCAGGGGGTTGGACCAGATGACCCAGGAGGTCCCTTCCAACTTTACCATTCTATGATTCTATAATTCTTTGTGTGGGGATGGTTCTGGAAAGGAGCTTTGAATGTGGGTCCAAATGGGGTATCATTACAACCGTAAAATCTGATCAAGTGACTGGTCCTCTCCGTCTGACAGTTGGTCTTGGAATAGTAGGCAGAGGAGAAGTTCAAAATAATACCCAATCTCTTACAAAATGCCATCAAGAATTTGGACACAAATTGCACCCCTCTATCAGACACTAAATTCAGAGGCACACCATGCAACCGCACGTGTTCAATAAACAACCTGGACAGTGTTTTGTAACGCAGCTGTGTTTGTACTCTGTTTACCTGGCATTATTCTGCTTTAACCCTTTGCTCTTTTCCCTCTAATGAGCTGGAATGCTGTTGTCAGTTACGTGTATGGATGCTGCTCAGTTCACGTCTCCGATGCGTAGCCGTACATGCACGAGTTTCGACGCTGCGCTGCATGACCACCCGCATGTGCGGTCTCTGGCTTCTGTGGAAGCTACCCGCAGGTTGCAAGGTCCTCTGCAGATGTGCATGACTTACCACGTGTTTAGGCTGCAGCCGTTGCCAGGTGTCCTTTGCTATGCTAATTTGTGTCTGGCTGTGCATAGGGTGCACGGGCCACACCTCCCCTGCTTTTATGAGGAATGGGTGTGTGTTAGAATTGCTGCTCCAGCCTATCGATGTGAGGCAGTCCTATATAAAGTTCCCCTGCCCTGTGGGGCGTTGCCAGAGCTTCGCATTGAGTTTGTGACCCTAGCCATGTGTGTTTGTGTGTTCGGCTCCTGCTCTGATTGCTATCAGTTCTGTGAGAGCTGATGCCCTTTATCCTGTCTTGTGCTATCTGCCTGCTCTGGGGCAGAATACCCAGATCTGTTTCCGTTTGTGTCCTGTTTTTCCGCCTGCTCTGGGGGCAGAATACCCAGATCCGTTTCCGCTTGCTCTGGGGCAGAATACCCAGATCGCCTTTCCTGGAGACTGCATATCCAGGCCTGTTCCTGTTGTGTCTTGTTTCCTGAATCCTTGATCCTGGATCTGTTCCTGTGCCTGACTCTATCTGAACTGTGTCTGCTTTGTTATGTTCCTGAAGCCCCTCTGTGTCCTGAATCCTGTGCCCAGTGACTGTGACTCTTTACTGACTTTCTGTGATATAACCTGGGTTCATCTTGGAAGTAGGAGTCTGGTGTGTGCTGAGTTTCTGCTACTCTGTGCTCAGCTTGTTAATCGGTGCAATCTCCAGCCGGCTCCAGTTGTACCCGGCGGGGCTTGCACCAGACCGCTTGGGTTCCTTTTTAGGTCGCTGCCAAATGTCCGGAGCTTGGTGATTGTGGCCCCTTTTCCAGAGCCTGTTGACTGCGGCCTGATGTCCGGTGTCTGATCACTTCCAGATGTACGGATTCTATCCTTCCCTGCCCGATGCCCGGAGCCTACCGATCGCTGCCAGAGATGTCCGGAGTCCGATGCCAGTGTTCTGATGTTCTACCTGAGATCCGAGTCCTTATGTTCTACCTGATGTCCTGATGTCCGGCTTGTGCCCTGATGTCCAGTCCGTGTTCTGATGTCCAGTCCGTGTTCCGAAGTCCAGTCCATGTTCCGATGTCCTACCTGATGTCCTGATGTCCAGCTTGTGCCCTGATGTCCAGTCCGTGTTCCGATGTCCAGCTTGTGTCCAGATATTCAGTCCCTGGTTCTGGTGGTCCAAGTTGTGCTCTTGAGCCTGTCCCGCTTGTGTTCCTGGATGGATTCCTCCTTCGTGGTTTCCAGGAGTCTCCAGCTCTGTTCCCCGGTGACTGTCCCGTCAGTGAGTCCTGGACCTGACCAGCCGATGCCCGATGCTGTAGTACCAACGTTCCTGGACCTGTGCTATCCTTGTCTTGATTATGTTCTGATGTCCTGCTGGTTCCCTGGGGTCTTACCCGTGATGACTCCTGCTATAGTCTGAAGGCTGCCTGAGGTCAGTGTCTGATGTTCTCCTGCTGTGCCAGTGCTGTGCCTGAGGCCTGAGAGAGGCCATCCTAGTATGCCCATGCCAGATAACCTTGGACTGCATCAACCTGTGATGACCCTAGCCATCATCTGAAGTCTGCCTGAGGTCAGTGTCTGATGTTCTCTTGCTGAGCCCGTGCTATGCCTGAGGCCTGAGAGATAGGCCATCCTAGTATGCCCGTGCCAGATAACCCTGGACTGCATCAACCCGTGATACCCTCTTGCCATCGTCTGAAGCTAGTCTGAGGTCAGTGTCTGACGTTCTCCTACTTTGCCTGTGCTACGCCTGAGGCCTGAGAGAGAGGCCATCCCAGTATGGCCGTGCCAGATGACCCTGGACTGCGTCAACCCGTGATGACCTCTTGCTTCGCCTGTCAACTTGAGATGTTTCCTTCGTGATGTGCATATTCCGAAACCTGTTGTTTACATGTCTTTTGCTTTATTTAAGTAAACTTTATGTTTCTTCATACCTGAAGTTATGTGGTGTCTTTTAGTCCTGCATATGTGTTGTGAATGGACTTGAAATGAGTTCTGAGCAGAGGCTCCATCTGGTGGTTACAAGCGGTACTGGACTGTCCAGTGAAGATTGTGAGGATTGGGAATCAGGTGTTACTGACTGGTCTTATTTAAGGGAGTCGCCTTCCCATCAGGGTTGCCGGTGATCAATTGTTCTGGTCTCAATCCTTGATTCCTGTTTCCTTTGTAGCCTGCTGTGTCGTGTCTGCATCTCCTGCTAACAGATAAGACATTTTCTTCTTTTTGTTTTTGTGCTTGATTTTTGCATTTTGTCCTGCACTTCTGTGGGGGCCTTCAGGGTCCCCTCCGGGGGCTTTTGCCCTCTCAGTTTAGTTCAGCCACTGATGTTTTGTACATTTGCTTTTTCCAGTTTTTTCAGTGGCTGCTGTTTTGATTTTGTTACACCAGAGAACTAATTTAGGTGGTAGAGGTCGTGTGATCTCAGGTGTTTTTGAAATTAGTAGAGTTGGTGCTTTTCAGGGTTTTTTGGGATTGCAGTAAGTGCCCTTCCTATCCTTTTCTATTTAGATAGTTTGGGCCCCAACGTTTGCTCATACTATTTTCTGTCTGTGTCAGTATTTCTTCTTGTCTAACCGCCATTACATGTTTGGGGGCTTTCTATGTTCTTTGGGGATCTGCTTCGGGGCAGATAGCTTTCCTCTTTCTATCTTTAGGTATAGTTAGTTTCTCAGGCTGTGACGAGGCGTCTAGGACCAACGTAGGAATGCTCCACGGCTGCCTCTAGTTGTGGTGGTTAGTCAGGGTACTGCAATCTCATAGATTCCAACTGCTCTGGTGTATTGCCTTTTTTACCTTTACTCCTCAGTAGTGTTGAGCATTCCGATACCGCAAGTATCGGGTATCGGCCGATATTCGCGTTATCGGAATTCCGATACTTAATTCCGATACTTTTTCAATATCGTATACCGGAATCGGAAGTTCCCATAATTCTTTGAGAGGCAATGTGATGTTAGTCAGCCAATGATGAATCTTATGAAGTGTGGGCACATCCTGTAATGCTGCGGTCATCTTAACTAATGGCATGGCTGTGATTGGCTGCTGAAATGATGTCAGAATGCACTATAAAAGGCGCCGCAGCCATTTTAGCATCACTGTGCTGTGAACTCAGTTAGGGACAGAACGCTACTCTGCTCACTCTGAGGGACAGTTAGATATTGCGATTTTGTGTACTACTGTGCTTTAGGCAGGCTAGTTTACCAACCGCTGTGTAAAGCTTCATTTTGCCAGTGTTGTTTTAACAGCTCTGTGCAAGGTGTGTGTGTGACAGTGCAGGTGACGCTGCAGTTTGCTCTGCATCCACCGCTGTTTGTAGGCATCTGCACGTGTCACTGACTCTTTTTTTTTTTATTTTATTTAGTGGAATTGGTGCAGCTCCATTATATTAGAAAAAAATCAAATCTATTAGTGTGACGTGCTTCCATCCGTATACAATACATTGGTTGCAAACACTATAGAAGTACAGAAAGGAGCCTTTCACAGCTACTGAACAGTTGTCTGCAGGGTTTACTGTAGTCTGTGAGCTTTTCATTTTGTGAGTGCAGATTACGCTCCAGTTTGTTCTTCAACCACTGCCGGTTGTAGTCTGCTGAGCGTGTGTCACTGCCTCATTCTTCACATTTTTCTCTAATTGGTGCTGCTCCATTTTAGTGGAAAAAAATCTAATCTATTAGTGTGACGCGCTTCCATCCGTATACAATACAGTGGTTGCAAACACTATAGAAGTAGACAAAGGGGCCTTTCACAGCTACTGAACAGTTGTGTTTCAGTGTTCACTGTAGTCTGTGAGCTTTTCATTTTGTGAGTGCAGATTACGCTCCAGTTTGTTCTTCAACCATTGCCGGTTGTAGTCTGCTGAGCGTGTGTCACTGCCTCATTCTTCACATTTTTCTCTAATTGGTGCTGCTCCATTTTAGTGGAAAAAAATCTAATCTATTAGTGTGACGCGCTTCCATCCGTATACAATACATTGGTTGCAAACACTATAGAAGTAGACAAAGGGGCCTTTAACAGCTACTGAACAGTTGTGTTTCAGTGTTCACTGTAGTCTGTGAGCTTTTCATTTTGTGAGTGCAGATTACGCTCCAGTTTGTTCTTCAACCACTGCCGGTTGTAGTCTGCTGAGCGTGTGTCACTGCCTCATTCTTCACATTTTTCTCTAATTGGTGCTGCTCCATTTTAGTGGAAAAAAATCTAATCTATTAGTGTGACGCGCTTCCATCCGTATACAATACATTGGTTGCAAACACTATAGAAGTAGACAAAGGGGCCTTTAACAGCTACTGAACAGTTGTGTTTCAGTGTTCACTGTAGTCTGTGAGCTTTTCATTTTGTGAGTGCAGATTACGCTCCAGTTTGTTCTTCAACCACTGCCGGTTGTAGTCTGCTGAGCGTGTGTCACTGCCTCATTCTTCACATTTTTCTCTAATTGGTGCTGCTCCATTTTAGTGGAAAAAAATCTAATCTATTAGTGTGACGCGCTTCCATCCGTATACAATACATTGGTTGCAAACACTATAGAAGTAGACAAAGGGGCCTTTAACAGCTACTGAACAGTTGTGTTTCAGTGTTCACTGTAGTCTGTGAGCTTTTCATTTTGTGAGTGCAGATTACGCTCCAGTTTGTTCTTCAACCACTGCCGGTTGTAGTCTGCTGAGCGTGTGTCACTGCCTCATCCTTCACATTTTTCTCTAATTGGTGCTGCTCCATTTTAGTGGAAAAAAAATCTAATCTATTAGTGTGACGCGCTTCCATCCGTATACAATACATTGGTTGCAAACACTATAGAAGTAGACAAAGGGGCCTTTAACAGCTACTGAACAGTTGTGTTTCAGTGTTCACTGTAGTCTGTGAGCTTTTAATTTTGTGAGTGCAGATTACGCTCCAGTTTGTTCTTCAACCACTGCCGGTTGTAGTCTGCTGAGCGTGTGTCACTGCCTCATTCTTCACATTTTTCTCTAATTGGTGCTGCTCCATTTTAGTGGAAAAAAATCTAATCTATTAGTGTGACGCGCTTCCATCCGTATACAATACATTGGTTGCAAACACTATAGAAGTAGACAAAGGGGCCTTTAACAGCTACTAAACAGTTGTGTTTCAGTGTTCACTGTAGTCTGTGAGCTTTTCATTCTGTGAGTGCAGATTACGCTCCAGTTTGTTCTTCAACCACTGCCGGTTGTAGTCTGCTGAGCGTGTGTCACTGCCTCATCCTTCACATTTTTCTCTAATTGGTGCTGCTCCATTTTAGTGGAAAAAAATCTAATCTATTAGTGTGACGCGCTTCCATCCGTATACAATACATTGGTTGCAAACACTATAGAAGTAGACAAAGGGGCCTTTAACAGCTACTGAACAGTTGTGTTTCAGTGTTCACTGTAGTCTGTGAGCTTTTCATTTTGTGAGTGCAGATTACGCTCCAGTTTGTTCTTCAACCACTGCCAGTTGTAGTCTGCTGAGCGTGTGTCACTGCCTCATTCTTCACATTTTTCTCTAATTGGTGCTGCTCCATTTTAGTGGAAAAAAATCTAATCTATTAGTGTGACGCGCTTCCATCCGTATACAATACATTGGTTGCAAACACTATAGAAGTAGACAAAGGGGCCTTTAACAGCTACTGAACAGTTGTGTTTCAGTGTTCACTGTAGTCTGTGAGCTTTTCATTTTGTGAGTGCAGATTACGCTCCAGTTTGTTCTTCAACCACTGCCGGTTGTAGTCTGCTGAGCGTGTGTCACTGCCTCATCCTTCACATTTTTCTCTAATTGGTGCTGCTCCATTTTAGTGGAAAAAAATCTAATCTATTAGTGTGATGCGCTTCCATCCGTATACAATACATTGGTTGCAAACACTATAGAAGTACACAAAGGGGCCTTTCACAGATACTGAACAGTTGTCTGCAGGTTCACTGTAGTCTGTGAGGAATAACCACACTTAGGCCTTATAACTTTTCTGACTTTCTTTATCAATCTACCAAGATGAAGAAGTCAGTGAGTAAGGCACGTGGTCGTGGTCGTGGCCGTGGATTTGCAGCAGGGAGAGGACGTGGGGATTCTGTGGCTGCTGCCGCACCCAGTGACACAGCATCCACCAGTTTTCCCCGTGAGCGTTCCTTTATGCGCACTTTTGTAGGAGCTCAGCGTACCCCCCTGCTGCGTGAAGAACAAATTGAAGCCGTTGTTGGTTGGATGGCAGCCAATGCATCGACTTCAATAGCTTCCACCTCCTCTCAGGACCACAGCACTGTTGAACAACCATCAGTCTCTTCACCGCCTGCCAAATTGCCCAGGCAGTCAGAGAGCTCTGTACAGGAGCCAGCTGAGTCTCTGCTTCTGTTCTCAGAATCTGTTGGCTTGCAAACAGGGGCCCAGCCAAGCAGCATTCTGGAATGTGAAGAAGAGGCAGTATGCAGTGATGCGCAACAGCTGTGTCTCTCTGAATCTGAAGAGGCGGGTGAGCCAGTGCCGATGGTCAGCACACCGCAGAACGCATCTGATGATGATGAGACTCAGTTGCCAGTTTCTGTTGAGCATGGTGCTGGCCAGACCACCCAACAACAGCAGGTGTTGGAAGAGGGTAGTGGTGGAGATGATGAGGTCCAAGACCCAACATGGCGTGAGGAACAGGAAGGTGGTGGGAGCAGCTCTGAGGAAGAGATTGCCCCAACGGTCCAAACAGTAGGGAGAGGTAGGCTGCAGACTCGCTTGCCTGTAGCCTCCAGTTTGGCACCCGTTCGGAGCAGTTCTCTTCCAACAGCCAAACCGGGCGCTCCCAGGACTTGCTCTGCGTGGTCCTTTTTTGATACAGTTGCAGATGATATTTGCTATGTCAAATGCAAGCTGTGTAATCAAAAAATTAAAAGAGGTAAAAGTGTCAGTAACCTTAATACAACAAATATGTGGAAACATGTGCGGTCAAAGCACTTTGTTGAGTTACAAAGACACACTGGAGATGTAGGCCAACCTACAGCAGCACCTACATCTTCAGCTCGTGTTGGAGCCTCTTCCTCCAGTTCACACACAGCTGGTTCGGCTTCCTCAAAGGATCGCCATGGAAGAACCTCTGTCACTGTTGTCCAGAGACACAGTGTTATTCCACCCACAGCTGCAAGTTCCCTGTCATCCTCACACACCCAGGCCACAAAACAGCCATCGGTAGCACAGGCATGGGATAAAAGACGGCCATACTCGGCAAACCATCCACGAGCACAGGCTCTGAATGCTGGCATTGCAAAACTCCTGTCCCTTGAAATGCTGTCATTCAGGCTGGTGGAGACTGACAGTTTCCGTGAATTAATGGCATTGGCAGTCCCACAATACAATGTGCCCAGCCGATTTTATTTCAGCAGGCAAGCCGTCCCTGGTCTGCAAAAGCATGTTGAGGCAAAAATTAAACATGCGCTACTAAACGCCGTCAGTAGCAAGGTCCACCTGACCACCGATGCGTGGACCAGTACCCATGGCCAGGGACGATACCTTTCACTCACTGCCCATTGGGTGAATGTTGTGGAGCCGGGTACAGATCTTGCAAATGGCGCTGTACGTGTTCTGCCAACTCCAAGGATTGCCGGAATCAAGTCTGTCCACATTGACTCCTCCTCCTACTCCAGTTCCTCAGAATCATCGCTGCAGGAGCCGTCATGGTCTACCTCCACATGGACCCGTGGACGCTTACCTGATGCGACCGATATGAGCACAGCCGTGGCCAAACGGCAACAGGCCGTTCTGAAATTAATTCCCATGGGGAATCGAAGCCACACAGCGCAGGAGGTCTGGAATGCCATCAAGCAGGAGAGCGACGTGTGGTTTTTGCCAGCGAATCTCCAGCCAGGCTTGGTAGTGTGTGACAATGGCCGAAATCTGGTGGCAGCTCTGGGCCTTGGCAAACTCACTCACATACCATGTCTGGCACATGTGCTCAACTTGGTCGTGCAGAGTTTTTTGAGGGACTATCCGGATCTTGATGCACTGCTGCACAAGGTCCGCCTAGAGTGCGCTCACTTGCGACGTTCCAGCATGGCCAGATCGCGCATTGCAGCTCTGCAACGCAGATTGCGCCTTCCTGAACATTGCATCATATGTGACGTATCCACCAGGTGGAATTCAACGTTACATATGTTGGAGCGGTTGTGTGAGCAGCAGCCAGCAGTAATGGAGTATCAGCTGCATCAGGCGCAATCAACACGCAATTTGCGCCGTCCACACTTCACCATTAATGAGTGGGCCACTATGAAGGACATGTGCCACGTTTTGCGTGCGTTTGATGAGTCAACGCGGATGGCGAGTGCAGATGATGCACTAGTCAGCCTGACTGTCCCCCTTATCTGCCTGCTTCAAAAAACACTGCAAGCAATAAGGGATGAGGTTTTGGAAGAGGTGGAGGATGAGGAGTCACAAATTCCATCACCTTCTGGAAAGTCAGCGCAACGTGGTTCCTCACAAAGGGCTGGGCAGGGCTCACTTTGTGAGGAGGATGAGGAGGAGGAGTCAATGGAGGAGGAAGACATCGCTCCAGAGGGAGGTACACAACGCTCTAGTCAGTATGTAGAGCGAGGGTGGGGTGATGCAGAGCAGGCAGAGATGACGACTCTTGCAGAGGACAGCGTTTCTTTGCCAGTTGGGAGTCTGCAGCACATGGTTGATTTCATGCTGCAGTGCCTAAGAAACGACCGCCGCATCGCCCACATTCTCACGACGTCTGATTATTGGGTGTACACCCTCCTAGACCCTCGCTACCGGGACAACGTCAAAAGCCTCATCACACCGTTGAACCGGGAGCGTAAAATGCGGGAGTACCAAGACACACTGGTGCAATCCCTAATGTTCTACCTTACTGCCGAGAGCACTGCTGCTGCTACTGCTTTACAAAGCAGCTCTGTGCGTCGAGGCAGTGTAGAGAGCTCTGCAACAAGAGGGAGCACACGCAGTCCCTCTGCACAGGGAAAGACCAGTATGTTAAAAATGTGGCAAAGTTTTGTGGCAGCGCCACAAATGTCTACACCATCCGAGAGGGCTCCAGTCAGCGGGAGGCAACGTATCCGTCAGATGGTGACAGACTACTTGGCTTTGCCTCTCAGTGTACTCCCAGATGGCTCTTCCCCATTCAAGTTTTGGGTCTCTAAGCTGGATACATGGCCAGAGCTTAGCCAGTATGCATTGGAGGTGCTGGCTTGCCCTGCTGCCAGTGTATTATCGGAGCGCGTCTTTAGTGCTGCAGGTGGTGTACTAACAGACCGTCGCATGCGACTATTCTCCGATAATGTAGACCGGCTTACTTTTCTGAAAATGAACAAGGCATGGATCTCGCCAGAATTTGTCTGTCCGTTTTCAGATTAAATAACTGGTTCGCAACGTTATCCATGTCTCCTGTTATGTTCATCTTTCTACCACCTGAACTCTACTCCCTGGGCTCCAACACTGCCAGTTGCTGCTCAGAAGTGTCGTGTCCACAGAACAAAACACAAGCTCTACTGTTAGTGGGGTTCAGTAACGCCAGCTGTTCCCCTGCTGTGTGAACGGCAAGAAGTCTCCTGTTCCCGACACATGGACAGAAAAACACATGACCAACATGCTCCAAATAGGGAAGAGCCGTCACCCTGCTTGTTATGCTGAAAACATGAAATTGTGAAGTTTTGCAGGCCTAGAATGATAAATTTTTATGACAAATATGGACAAATAATAATTTGTCATCACAGCGCATATCTGCACATGTCTATTAGAAATGGTAACAAAAAATAAAACATAGTCCTTCACATTTTGAAATTAATGCATAAAGTACATTTCATACTTATCAATTAATGCTTTTTAAGGAACTTTATCTGTACCTGTAAGATAATGCAGTCAATGGATGTACGAATCATTAAATCCTCATCATCATCATCACGAGTTTTATTTATGACAGACATTATAAAATACACATACTGATGCCAACTGTAACTTCAAACACCATATATGAAATGGCCAGCATGTAAACATGGTAATAATGTCCAATAATAAATTATTACATCTAGAAAGTGCATCATGCATACTGACAATAGGTAGTTATACCTGCAAGTGCTGTTGAAACAACCACAAGAGATATAAATTAATACTGGTATATAGGTATCACAGTGCATAGTTACTCATGGTCAATGTTGATGTAATACTGTATCTCAATTAAGTCAGCGTCATTAGGCTTGTTAGTCTTGTACATTGTTAAAGAGGGAACGTAATTTTTTTGTTTGTCATAGGTGGAGTATTACACATTAAATTATTACTGCTGTATTTTTTTTTGCGTCCCTAGTGCGCAATAACGCAGCCTAACCTCACATTTTATAGTCAGCTAATTGCCACACGCTACCCTACCCTACGCGTGACAGTAGGAAGGTAGTGTTGACGGATAAAGCTTTGCGCAACCAGACATTCTTTTACCCTCTTCAACACTCTACAAGCAAAAAATGCATGATTTCAGCCGCAGACTTTATTGACGTACAGTATAACATCGGCATTACCCATCAGAGGCTGTCCACTGTCTGATACAGACATAGAATATACCTTTGCTATCCGTAGCCTTTGTTTCACCTACACTTGCAGGCACACACTTAAATTGTGACAAACAATGCCTAATGTTTTTTTAAATGGTTATTTTTTATCGTACATTATTGTGTCATCAATCATCACATTGATGAGTCCATGCTGGACATGTCATACATGCTATAGAAAGTAACGATTTTATTAACTTAAATAATTGAAATGTCTGTGACTGTCACATAAAATTTGCGATGATGATGATGAGTGACTATTACAAAATCCATTGTCTTCACTATGTTATGGTTTAACATAGCGTTCCTTAACCATTATTCATAAAAAAAAAATGGACTTTTATTCTTAAATTTACAACACTATATTTTGTTACCAATTTTTTGGGTGTTGTGTTGTTCCATTTATTTTTGGCATGTGCATATATGCGTTTATATTTGTATTTTCTTTATTTTTCCTTCTTGAAATTAGAAAACATGTGTATCTTTGTACCGTGTTAGCCAGTAGATAGAAAAATATTTAGACTTCAGAGTCAGCAGTGGTTGATACCTTTTAATGGATAACTGAAAAGATGGAAACAAATTGCAAGCTTTCAAGGCTACTCACGTCTCTTCATCAGGCAAAGACTAAATAAAAAAATTAAGCATCACATATTTCTATACACAACAGGACACAGGAATAGTGCAATAGGTAAGACAAGTAAGTGACGTGTATCAGAACTGTCATTATCTCACAGGGATGAACATAAATATTGGAACAGTTCCTAGATAAGGATAGAAAGTTTGATTGCCCTCTCATTGGCGTCTTTTTTTGGGTTTTCATGACCCTGGAAGGGCAGAGACGCAGATTCCTTAATTGATATAGAATGACATAAATCCATGTGATCTATTCATTCCATCACTAACAGTGTCAAAGGTCATGATGAGCTTATATTCTGAAACCTTTGTACGTTTCTCATATTTGAAGTTATATTTTAATACCAGTAATTCCATATCCATCATGCTATGACCGGGCATACAAAAGTCTTTTGCCACAGGTAAATTCATTAATTTATCTGTGATTGTGTGGCGCTGATAATTCATCCTTGTTCTCCTTTTTGTTGCCGGTCTCCCCTCACTTGTCCCTCCCTCACTTGTCTTAGCTATTCCTGTGTCCTGTTGTGTGTAGAAATATGTGATTCTTCATTTTTGGCTTTACTCTTAGCTGATGAAGACACCTGAGTAGTCTCGAAAGCTTTGAATTTGTTACCATATTTTCAGTTAGCCATTAAACGTTATCAACCACAGAGGACTGTCAAGTATAAATATTTTTCTATTCTTGTAATTGAAATTCATCATTTTATTGTCGTAGTAAAACTTCATTTATTCTTGTTTGAAGTACATACATTTGCAATGGCCACGTAACAAGGCAATAACTCAATATTTTATGCCTACACCCTCCTTGACCCTGGGCTTCAACAGCGCCAGTTGCTGCTCAGAAGTGTTAGATGCACAGATGAAAACAATCGCTGATGTGTTTCTGGGGTTCAGTAACGCCTGCTGTTCCCCTGCTGTGTGTCTGGCAAAAAGTCCTGCTGCCTCCACCATGTTCTGTTCTCATCCCTGGGTTACAACACCGCCAGTTGTTTCTCGGAAGTGCTGTTAGCACAGTTAACACTTGCTCCCGTGTTACTGGGGTTCAGTAATGTCAGCTGTTCCCCTGCTGTGTGAACGGCAAAAAGTCCTGCTGCCTCCACCATGTTCTCTTCTCATCCCTGGGTTACAACACCGCCAGTTGTTTCTCGGAAGTGCTGTTAGCACAGTTAACACTTGCTCCCGTGTTACTGGGGTTCAGTAATGTCAGCTGTTCCCCTGCTGTGTGAACGGCAAAAAGTCCTGCTGCCTCCACCATGTTCTGTTCTCATCCCTGGGTTACAACACCGCCAGTTGTTTCTCGGAAGTGCTGTTAGCACAGTCTACACTTGCTCCTGTGTTACTGGGGTTCAGTAATGTCAGCTGTTCCCCTGCTGTGTGAACGGCAAAAAGTCCTGCTGCCTCCACCATGTTCTCTTCTCATCCCTGGGTTACAACACCGCCAGTTGTTTCTCGGAAGTGCTGTTAGCACAGTCTACACTTGCTCCTGTGTTACTGGGGTTCAGTAATGTCAGCTGTTCCCCTGCTGTGTGAACGGCAAAAAGTCCTGCTGCCTCCACCATGTTCTCTTCTCATCCCTGGGTTACAACACCGCCAGTTGTTTCTCGGAAGTGCTGTTAGCACAGTCTACACTTGCTCCTGTGTTACTGGGGTTCAGTAATGTCAGCTGTTCCCCTGCTGTGTGAACGGCAAAAAGTCCTGCTGCCTCCACCATGTTCTGTTCTCATCCCTGGGTTACAACACCGCCAGTTGTTTCTCGGAAGTGCTGTTAGCACAGTCTACACTTGCTCCTGTGTTACTGGGGTTCAGTAATGTCAGCTGTTCCCCTGCTGTGTGAACGGCAAAAAGTCCTGCTGCCTCCACCATGTTCTCTTCTCATCCCTGGGTTACATCACCGCCAGTTGTTTCTCGGAAGTGCTGTTAGCACAGTCTACACTTGCTCCTGTGTTACTGGGGTTCAGTAATGTCAGCTGTTCCCCTGCTGTGTGAACGGCAAAAAGTCCTGCTGCCTCCACCATGTTCTCTTCTCATCCCTGGGTTACAACACCGCCAGTTGTTTCTCGGAAGTGCTGTTAGCACAGTCTACACTTGCTCCGTGTTACTGGGGTTCAGTAATGTCAGCTGTTCCCCTGCTGTGTGAACGGCAAAAAGTCCTGCTGCCTCCACCATGTTCTCTTCTCATCCCTGGGTTACAACACCGCCAGTTGTTTCTCGGAAGTGCTGTTAGCACAGTCTACACTTGCTCCTGTGTTACTGGGGTTCAGTAATGTCAGCTGTTCCCCTGCTGTGTGAACGGCAAAAAGTCCTGCTGCCTCCACCATGTTCTCTTCTCATCCCTGGGTTACAACACCGCCAGTTGTTTCTCGGAAGTGCTGTTAGCACAGTCTACACTTGCTCCGTGTTACTGGGGTTCAGTAATGTCAGCTGTTCCCCTGCTGTGTGAACGGCAAACAGTCCTGCTGCCTCAACTTTAATTTCCATGGGTACCTTCTGCTACCCATCCGGGTTCCAGTACCGTCAGCTGGTTCTCCACAGTGCCTTTGGCCTAGGTGCCTCCATGTCGGTATCCGAGTTCCAGCAACGTCTGCTGCTCCTTGGTAGTGCTTTGGAGCACAGGTACCTCCTGCTTAGTAACCGTGTCCCAGTAACGTCAGCTGGTCCTCGGTTGTGCCATTGGCTATTTTCCTTCTGCTGACCCTCCGGGTTCCAGCACAGTCAGCTGGTCCTCGTTACTTTCATTGGCTCTTGTACCTTCTGCTACCCATCCGGGTTCCAGTACCGTCAGCTGGTTCTCCGCAGTGCCTTTGGCCTAGGTGCCTCCATGTCGGTATCCGAGTTCCAGCAACGTCTGCTGGTCCTTGGTAGTGCTTTGGAGCACAGGTACCTCCTGCTTAGTAACCGTGTCCCAGTAACGTCAGCTGGTCCTCGGTTGTGCCATTGGCTCTTTTCCTTCTGCTGACCCTCCGGGTTCCAGCACAGTCAGCTGGTCCTCGTTACTTTCATTGGCTCTTGTACCTTCTGCTACCCATCCGGGTTCCAGTACCGTCAGCTGGTTCTCCACAGTGCCTTTGGCCTAGGTGCCTCCATGTCGGTATCCGAGTTCCAGCAACGTCTGCTGGTCCTTGGTAGTGCTTTGGAGCACAGGTACCTCCTGCTTAGTAACCGTGTCCCAGTAACGTCAGCTGGTCCTCGGTTGTGCCATTGGCTCTTTTCCTTCTGCTGACCCTCCGGGTTCCAGCACAGTCAGCTGGTCCTCGTTACTTTCATTGGCTCTTGTACCTTCTGCTACCCATCCGGGTTCCAGTACCGTCAGCTGGTTCTCCGCAGTGCCTTCGGCCTAGGTGCCTCCATGTCGGTATCCGAGTTCCAGCAACGTCTGCTGCTCCTTGGTAGTGCTTTGGAGCACATGGTACCTCCTGCTTAGTAACCGTGTCCCAGTAACGTCAGCTGGTCCTCGGTTGTGCCATTGGCTCTTTTCCTTCTGCTGACCCTCCGGGTTCCAGCACAGTCAGCTGGTCCTCGTTACTTCCATTGGCTTTTGTACCATCACCAACAGGACAAAGAAGGTTAAGACAAACTACAAGATACAGAACAAGAGACAGAAGAACAATAAGCAGAAGATCAAAAAGCAGAAGAACATTAAGTATAAGACCAAAATGAAGAGCAAAATATATGCTCTAAATTATAAGCAGAAGAAGACTAAGCAGTGTATGGGGGTGAGTCCGTTCCTCCTCGTGGTGCCCCTGGAAAATGCCTGATGCTGCTGCAGGCTAAACTGAACGCGGACAAATACTGTTGTAATTAAAATCTTTCGTGACAGCAAGAACGGAAGGATGAAAATTCAGAGTTTTACAGATTACAAGTACAGGAATGTCTGTCACAACAAATAAGAATATGATGAAAAGGATGAATAGGAAGAAGATGAAGAAGTAGAATATGAAGAATAATAACTGTTTAATAAGAACAATATAAGTAATGTTAACAAAAAGATGAATAGCAAGAAGTTTTAGAAGATTAAGAAGGTGAAGATGAAGAATAATTTGATGAGAAAGATGATGCTGCTGAAGATTATGAAGGAGAAAGTGTGTGAAAAGTTAAAAAGGTGAAGAGCATGGAAGTTGTGAAACAGACATATTTGACAAAATAGAAAAAAGGTTAACAACATTGTCAATTTCTTCGTCAATCCAAACGTATTTCAAAAAAAGAAATATTAATGCTATTCCATTGCATTGTGTTAAACATCTATGCCTTTAATGTCTCCTCAACCTCCCCAAATAAATTCTACATTACTCTTTGTTGTTTTCCTTCATGTACAATTAACCAACAAGGCAAGAATGGGTTTTTTTAATTCCGATATTTTGTTCCCATAGACTTACATTGTATTTCCGGTATCGGTATCGGGTATCGCCGATATTTTTTGTGTATCGGCGATACCATTCCGATTCCGATACTTTTGGATATCGGAAAGTATCGCTCAACTCTACTCCTCAGCTACCAAATCATAACAGTATCACCGGCCAAAACTGAAATTTATATGGTACTCACAGAAGGGAAAAATATTGTGAAAGAAAAAAAAAAAAGGTTGTCAGAGTTGTCAGAGATATTTTTCTGTTTGTTGCATTTTTTTTTCCCTCTGTATCTCTGGGTGCTGGGGAGGATTTTTTGCACGCTCAGTTGTCTTGGGTAGTGTTCAGACTAAGTTTTTATTGACTGTTACTCTGATATGCTCTCTGTCCTCATTTTCTGCTCAGGCTTTCGTTGATTCAGGAGCAGCTATTAACCTGATGGATTTTGATTTTGCTAAACGTTGCGGGTTTCCCTTGATACCCCTACAGAAGTCTATTCCCCTACTGGGGATCGATTCTACCCCTTTGGCTGAGAATAAACCTCAGTTCTCTACTCAGGTGATAATGAGGGTTGAACCTGATCATCAGGAGAGCTGCAAATTTTTGGTTCTGTATAATCTGCATGACATTATCGTGCTGGGTTTCCCTTGGTTACAGTCTCATAATCCTGTTTTGGATTGGAAATCTGTGTCTGTAACCAGTTGGGGCTGCCATTGTGTTAATACCAACACTCCTGTTTTTTCTGCCTCCCCCCAGGCTCAGGATGTTCCTGACTTTTTGATTGATTTTTCTGATGTGTTTAGCGAAAGTAAATCTGCATCTTTGCCTCCCCATAGGAGCTATGACTGCGCTATTGAATTAGTGCCTGGTAGTAAATTCCCTAAAGGTCGCCTTTTTAACTTGTCTGTACCTGAACATGACGCTATGCGGTCTTATATCAAGGAGTCATTGGAGAAGGGTCATATCAGACCATCCTCTTCACCCTTAAGTGCCGGTTTTTTCTTTGTGGCCAAAAAGGATGGTTCATTAAGGCTGTGTATTGATTATCGTCTTTTGAACAATATTACTGTGAAATATCAATATCCGTTACCCTTGATTTCTGACCTGTTTTCCAGGGTGAAAGAAGCTACTTGGTTTACCAAGCTTGACCTCAGGGGGGCATATAACCTTATTCGCATTAAGCACGGGGATGAATGGAAGACGGCATTTAACACCCCTGAAGGGCATTTTGAGTACCTTGTGATGCCCTTTGGGCTCACTAATGCTCCTTCTGTCTTCCAGTCCTTCATGAATGACATTTTCAGGGATTTTGTGGATAAATTTCTGATTGTTTATTTGGATGATATCTTGATTTTTTCTAATGACTGGGACTCTCATGTGAAACATGTTCGAACTGTATTCCAGATTTTGAGAGAGAATGCTCTGTATGTGAAGGGATCAAAGTGTCTTTTTGGCGTACAGAAGATCTCATTTCTGGGATTCATTTTGTCCCCATCTGTTATTGAAATGGACCCGGTCAAGGTTCAGGCCATCTGTGATTGGGTCCAACCTACTTCATTAAAGGCTCTTCAAAGATTTTTGGGTTTTGCCAATTTTTATCGTAAATTTATTGGTAATTTCTCGGTTATTGTTAAACCATTAACCCCTTCAAGACCCAGCCTATTTTGACCTTAAAGACCTTGCCATTTTTTGCAATTCTGACCAGTGTCCCTTTATGAGGTAATAACTCAGGAACGCTTCAACGGATCCTAGCGATTCTGAGATTGTTTTTTCGTGACATATTGGGCTTCATGTTAGTGGTAAATTTAGGTCGATAATTTTTGCGTTTATTTGTGAAAAAAATGGAAATTTGGCGAAAATTCTGAAAATTTTGTAATTTTCAAATTTTTAATTTTTATTCTGTTAAACCAGAGAGTTATGTGGCACAAAATAGTTAATACATAACATTTCCCACATGTCTACTTTACATCAGCACAATTTTGGGAACAACATTTTTTTTGTTAGGAAGTTATAAGGGTTAAAAGTTGACCAGCGATTTCTCATTTTTACAGCAAAATTTACAAAACCATTTTTTTAGGGACCACCTCACATTTGAAGTTACTTTGAGGGGTCTATATGGCAGAAAATACCCAAAAGTGACACCTTTATAAAAACTGCACCCCTCAAGCTACTCAAAACTACATTCAAGAAGATTATTAACCCTTCAGGTGCTTCACAGGAACTAAAGCAACGTGAAAGGAAAAAATGGACATTTTAATTTTTCCAACAAAAATTTTCTTTTAGCATCAATTTTTTCATTTTTACATGGGCATCAGGATAAAATGGATCCTAAAATTTGTTGGGCAATTTCTCCTGAGTACACAGATACCTCATATGTGGTCATAAACCACTGTATGGGCGCACGGCAGGGCTCAGAAGGGAAGGAGCGCCATTTGACTTTTTGAATGGAAAATATGCTGGAATATTTAGCGGTTGCCATGTCGCATTTGGAGAGTTCCTGTGTGCCTAAACATTGGAGCTCCCCCACAAGTGACCCCATTTTGGAAACTAGACCCCCTAAGGAACTTATCTAGATGCATAGTGATCACTTTGAACCCCCAGGTGCTTCACAAATTGATCTGTAAAAAAAAGAAAGTACTTTTTTTTTCACAAAAATTTTCTTTTAGCCTCAGTTTTTTCATTTTCACATGGGCAACAGTATAAATTGGATCCTAAAATTTGTTGGGCAATTTCTCCTGAGTACACAGATACCTCATTTGTGGTCATAAACCACTGTTTGGGCGCACGGCAGGGCTCAGAAGGGAAGGAGCGCCATTTGACTTTTTGAATGGAAAATATGCTGGAATATTTAGCGGTTGCCATGTCGCATTTGGAGCGTCCCTGTGTGCCTAAACATTGGAGCTCCCCCACAAGTGACCCCATTTTGGAAACTAGACCCCCTAAGGAACTTATCTAGATGCATAGTGAGCACTTTGAACTCCCAGGTGCTTCACAAATTGATCCGTAAATAAAAGAAAGTACTTTTTTTTCACAAAAATTTTCTTTTAGCCTCAGTTATTTTCATTTTCACATGGGCAACAGTATAAATTGGATCCTAAAATTTGTTGGGCAATTTCTCCTGAGTACACAGATACCTCATATGTGGTCATAAACCACTGTTTGGGCGCACGGTAGGGCTCAGAAGGGAAGGAGCGCCATTTGACTTTTTGAATGGAAAATATGCTGGAATATTTAGCGGTTGCTATGTCGCATTTGGAGAGTCCCTGTGTGCCTAAACATTGGAGCTCCCCCACAAGTGACCCCATTTTGGAAACTAGACCCCCTAAGGAACTTATCTAGATGCATAGTGAGCACTTTGAACCCCCAGGTGCTTCACAAATTGATCCGTAAATAAAAGAAAGTACTTTTTTTTCACAAAAATTTTCTTTTAGCCTCAGTTATTTTCATTTTCACATGGGCAACAGTATAAATTGGATCCTAAAATTTGTTGGGCAATTTCTCCTGAGTACACAGATACCTCATATGTGGTCATAAACCACTGTTTGGGCGCACTGCAGGGCTCAGAAGGGAAGGAGCGCCATTTGACTTTTTGAATGGAAAATATGCTGGAATATTTAGCGGTTGCCATGTCGCATTTGGAGAGTCCCTGTGTGCCTAAACATTGGAGCTCCCCCACAAGTGACCCCATTTTGGAAACTAGACGCCCTAAGGAACTTATCTAGATGCATAGTGAGCACTTTGAACCCCCAGGTGCTTCACAGAAGTTTATAACGCAGAGCCGCGAAAATAAAAAATCATTTTTTTTCTCAAAAAATGATTTTTTAGCCCACTGTTTTTTATTTTCACAATGGTTACAGGAGAAATTGGACCCCAAAAGTTGTTGTCCAGTTTCTCCTGAGTACGCTAGTACCCCATATGTGGGGGTAACCACTGTTTGGGCACACGTCAGGGCTCGGAAGGGATGTAGTGACGCTTTGAAATGCCGACTTGATGGAATGGTCTGCGGGCATCTTGTTACGTTTGCAGAGCCCCTGATGTGCCTAAACAGTAGAAACTCCCCACAAGTGACCCCATTTTGGAAACTAGACCCGGCAAAGAACTTATCTAGATGTGTGGTGAGCACTTTGAACCCCCAAGGGCTACACAGAAGTTTATAACGCCCGGGCATGAAAATAAAAAAATCATATTTTTTCCACAATCAGGATCTTTAGTCCCCAATTTTTTTATTTTCCCAAGGGTAACATGAGAAATTAGACCCCAAAAGTTGTTGTCCAATTTGTCCTGAGTATGCTGATATCCCATATGTGGGAGAAAACTACTGTATGGGCACACGTCGGGGCTCGGATGGGAAGTAGTGACGTTTTGAAATGCCCACTTGATGGAATGGTCTTCGGGCGTCATGTTACGTTTGCAGAGTCCCTGATGTGCCTAAACAGTAGAAACTCCCCACAAGTGACCCCATTTTGGAAACTAGATCCCCAAGGAACTCCTATAGATGTGTGATAAGCACTTTGAATCTCCAAGTCCTTCACAGAAGTTTATAACGCAGAGCCGTGAAAATATAAAATCATTTTTTTTCCACAAAAATAATTTTTAGTCCCCAATTTTTTTTCCCAATGTTAACAGGAGAAATTAGAACCGCCAAAGTTGTTGTGCAATTTTTCCCGAGTACGCTGGTACCCCATATGTGGGGATAAACCACTGTTTGGGCATACGTCGGGGCTTGGAATAAAGGGAGCACTGTTTGACTTTTTGAACGCAAAATTTGCAGGAATCAATGGTGGCGCCATGTCGCGTATGGAGACCCCCTGATGTGCCTAAATAGTGGAAACCCCTCAGTTCTAACTCCAACCCTAACCCCAACACACCCTAACCCCAACCCTAACCCCTACACACACCTAACCCTAATACAAACCCTAATCATAACCCTAACCCCAACACACCCCTAACCCTAATCCCAACTCTAACCATAAACCTAACTACAAGCCTAACCCTAATTCCAACCCTAACCCTAATTCCAACCCTAACCCTAATTCCAACCCTAACCCAAATTCCAACCCTAACCGTAATTCTAACCTTAACCCTAATGCTAACCCTAACCCTAGTTCTAACCCTAAGGCTGGGTTCATATTGCGTTTTACCAGCCCGTTCAACACGTAGCGGTGACCGGCTGGTAACGGTATAGCATAACGCGATCGCGTTATGCTATACCCGCTAGCGCAGATGAATCAGCAGATAATCAGCCGCGGATCCGCAGCTAAATCCGCCGAGGATCTGCAGCGAAATCAGCCGCGGATCAGCAGCGAAATCAGCCGCGGATCAGCAGCGAAATCAGCCGCGGATCAGCAGCGAAATCCGCTGCGGATTCGCAGCGAATCAGCAGCAAAATCAGTCGTGGATCAGCAGCGAAATCCGCCGCGGATCCGCAGCGGATCAGCAGCGAAATCCGCAGCGGATCAGCAGCGAAATCCGCCGCGAATCAGCAGCGAAATCCGCCGCGGATCAGCAGCGAAATCAGCCGCGGATCAGCAGCGAAATCAGCCGCGGATCAGCAGCGAAATCAGCCGCGGATCAGCAGCGAAATCCGCTGCGGATTTGCAGCGAATCAGCAGCAAAATCAGTCGTGGATCAGCAGCGAAATCCGCCGCGGATCCGCAGCAAAATCAGCCGCGGATCCGCAGCGAATCAGCAGCGAAATCCGCCGCGGATCAGCAGCGAAATCAGCCGCGGATCAGCAGCGAAATTAGCCGCGGATCAGCAGCGAAATCAGCCGCGGATCAGCAGCGAAATCAGCCGCGGATCAGCAGCGAAATCAGCCGCGGATCAGCAGCGAAATCAGCCGCGGATCAGCAGCGAAATCCGCTGCAGATCCGCAGCTAATCAGCAGCAAAATCAGTCGCGGATCAGCAGCGAAATCCGCCGCGGATCAGCAGCAAAATCAGCCGCGGATTCGCAGCGAATCAGCAGCAAAATCAGTCGTGGATCAGCAGCGAAATCCGCCGCGGATCCGCAGCGGATCAGCAGCGAAATCCGCAGCGGATCAGCAGCGAAATCCGCCGCGAATCAGCAGCGAAATCAGCCGCGGATCACGGAAATCCGCGGATCAGCAGCGAAATCCGCGCGGATCAGCAGCGAAATCGCGCGGATCAGCAGCGAAATCAGCGCGGATCCGCAGCGAAATCAGTCGCGGATCCGCAGCGAAATCAGTCGCGGATCCGCAGCGAATTCAGTCGCGGATCCGCAGCGAAATCAGTTGCGGATCAGCAGCGAAATCAGCCGCGGATCAGCAGCGAAATCCGCTGCGGATTCCGCAGCGAAATCAGTGCGGATCAGCAGCGAAATCGTCCGCGGATCAGCAGCGAAATCCGCCGCGGATCCGCAGCAGCGAATCAGCGCGATGCCGCGGAAATCCGCGCGGATCAGCAGCGAAATCCGCCGCGGAATCAGCAGCGAAATCAGTCGCGGATCCGCAGCGAAATCAGTTGCGGATCCGCAGCTAAATCAGTTGCGGATCAGCAGCGGATCAGCAGCGAAATCCGCCGCGGATCGCAGCAAAATACGCCGCGGATCCGCAGCAAAATCCGCAACGTGTGCACAGGGCCTAATAGGAAAAAAAAAAAAATCTTTATTTTTTTTATTTGTCCCTACCTATGATAAAGGGGGGGTTCATTTACTTTTTTTTATTTTGATCACTGTGACAGTTTATCACGGTGATCAAAATAAATTTTTGGACACTGGGGGGCGCGCTGCGCATGCGCCGGCCGGCGGGCGCACTGCGCATGCGCCCGCCATTTTCCAAGATGGCGGCGCCCATGAAGAGGCCCGGGCGGACGCCGGGACCGATCCAGGGACATCGGTGGATCGGGAGAGGTGAGTAGGGTGGTCGGAAGGTTAGGGGGGGGGATCGGAAGGTGGGGGCACCGGAGCAAAGGAGGAGGGGAGCTGTTAGTGACGGCGGTGACCGATCGCTGCCATCTTTCGGTGGCGGTGGCCGATCGCCGCCGTGACTACGTGTTGGGGGGGTCAGGGCTCGGTGTCCAGCCATGGCAGATGCTATTGCAGCATCGGCCATGGCTGGATTGTAATATTTCACCAATTAAATTGGTGAAATATTACAGATTGCTCTGATTGGCTGTTTCACTTTTAACAGCCAATCAGAGCGATCGTGGCCACGGGGGGGTTAAGCCAACCCCCCTGTGGTGAAGCACAAAGGGTCCTGTAACTGCGGGTCGGGTGACCTTTGAGTGACCCCGGTCTCCCGGCCCGCAGGAACGCGATCCTTTCATGACGCAGGGTATGCGTCATGGGTCGGATTGGCACCGACTTTCATGACGCATACGCTGTGTCAAAGGTCAGGAAGGGGTTAACTGATTTGACCAAAAAGGGTTCTGATGTGGTGAATTGGCCTCCTGAGGCAGTCTCTGCATTTCAGGAACTTAAGCAGAGATTCACTTCTGCTCCTGTTCTACGCAGCCTGATGTTTCTCTGCCATTTCAGGTGGAGGTTGATGCCTCTGAAATTGGGGCAGGTGCCGTTTTGTCCCAAAGAGATCCAGAGACCTCTAAAAGTAACCCTTGTGCCTTTTTCTCTCGAAAATTTTCTCCTACTGAACGTAATTATGACGTGGGTAATCGGAAGTTATTGGCCATGAAGTGGGCTTTTGAAGAGTGGAGACATTGGCTGGAGGGAGCCAAACATCAGGTGGTGGTCCTTACTGACCATAAGAATCTGGTTTATCTGGAATCTGCCAAGCGACTTAATCCTAGACAGGCCAGGTGGGCCTTGTTTTTCACACGTTTTAATTTTGTGGTTTCCTTTCTTCCTGGCACTAAGAATTTTAAGGCGGATGCCCTCTCGAGGAGTTTCCTTGCGGACTCTCCTGAGGTATCTGATCCTTCTGTTATTTTGAAAGAAGGTGTAGTTCTTTCCGCCATCTCGCCCAATTTGAGACTGGCTCTGGAGGGGTGTCAGGAGGATAGGCCCGAGCGCTGCCCTGTTGGGAAATTGTTTGTCCCGGACCAGTGGAAAAAGAGTGTGATGTCTGAGATTCATTGTTCTGCGTTGGCCGGTCATCCCGGAATTTTTGGTACCAGAGACTTGGTTAGTCGGTCCTTTTGGTGGCCTACCTTGTCTCGTGATGTCAGGGAATTTGTGCAGTCCTGCGGGACTTGCTCTCGCTCCAAGCCTTGCTCTCGCTCTAGTGGTTTGTTGATGCCATTGCCTGTGCCCAAGAGACCATGGACCCATATCTCTATGGATTTCATTTCCGACCTCCCTGTTTCTCAGAGAATGACCGTCATCTGGGTGATTTGTGATAGGTTTTCCAAGATGATACATCTTGTGCCATTACCTAAGTTGCCTTCCTCCTCTGAATTGGTGCCTTTGTTCCTTCAGCACGTGGTTCGTTTACACGGCATTCCTGAGAACATTGTGTCTGACAGAGGAGTCCAGTTTGTTTCCAGATTTTGGAGGACCTTTTGTTCTAAGCTTGGTGTTCAGTTGTCTTTCTCCTCGGCGTTTCATCCTCAGACCAATGGTCAAACTGAGAGAACAAACCAGACATTGGAGACTTATCTAAGATGCTTTGTGTCTGCTGATCAGGATGACTGGGTCTCTTTTTTGCCTTTGGCTGAGTTTGCTCTTAATAATAGGGCTAGCTCTGCCACTTTGATGTCTCCATTTTTCTGTAATTCTGGGTTTCACCCTCGATTTTCTTCAGGACAGACGGAGGCTTCTGCTTGTCCAGGTGTTGACTCTGTTGTTGAGCGTATGCAACAGATTTGGGACCAGGTAGTGGAGAGGTTGTCCCTCTCTCAGGAGAGGGCTCAGCGGTTTGCTAACCGGCATAGGACTGATGGTCCTCGGTTTAAAGTGGGGGACTTGGTCTGGTTGTCCTCAAAAAATATTCCTATGAGAGTGGCATCTCCTAAATTTAAGCCTAGGTTCATTGGACCTTATAAGATCATGGAGATTCTTAATCCTGTTTCTTTTCGTTTGCTTCTTTCAGGGACATTTAAGATCCATAACGTGTTCCACAAGTCCTTGTTGAAGAGGTTTGTTGAGCCAGTGGTTCCTACTGCTTTGCCTCCTGACCCTGTTCTGGTTGAGGGCAATATGGAGTTTGTGTTTGAGAAAATATTGAATTCTCGTTTTTCTAGACAGAAACTTCAGTATTTGGTTAAGTGGAGAGGTTATGGTCAGGAAGACAATTCTTGGGTGTTTGCTTCGGACATCCATGCTAGGAGACTCATCCGTGCGTATCATAGAACTCATCCTGACCGACCTGGTTGCTCAAGTGAGGGTTCGGTGACCCCTCCTCAAGGGGGGGTACTGTTGTGAATGGACTTGAAATGAGTTCTGAGCAGAGGCTCCCTCTGGTGGTTACAAGCGGTACTGGACTGTCCAGTGAAGATTGTGAGGATTGGGAATCAGGTGTTACTGACTGGTCTTATTTAAGGGAGTCGCCTTCCCATCAGGGTTGCCGGTGATCAATTGTTCTGGTCTCAATCCTTGATTCCTGTTTCCTTTGTAGCCTGCTGTGTCGTGTCTGCATCTCCTGCTAACAGATAAGACATTTTCTTCTTTTTGTTTTTGTGCTTGATTTTTGCATTTTGTCCTGCACTTCTGTGGGGGCCTTCAGGGTCCCCTCTGGGGGTTTTTGCCCTCTCAGTTTAGTTCAGCCACTGATGTTTTGTACATTTGCTTTTTCCAGTTTTTTCAGTGGCTGCTGTTTTGATTTTGTTACACCAGAGAACTAATTTAGGTGGTAGAGGTCGTGTGATCTCAGGTGTTTTTGAAATTAGTAGAGTTGGTGCTTTTCAGGGTTTTTTGGGATTGCAGTAAGTGCCCTTCCTATCCTTTTCTATTTAGATAGTTTGGGCCCCAACGTTTGCTCATACTATTTTCTGTCTGTGTCAGTATTTCTTCTTGTCTAACCGCCATTACATGTTTGGTGGCTTTCTATGTTCTTTGGGGATCTGCTCCGGGGCAGATAGCTTTCATCTTTCTATCTTTAGGTGTAGTTAGTTTCTCAGGCTGTGACGAGGCGTCTAGGACCAACGTAGGAACGCTCCACGGCTGCCTCTAGTTGTGGTGGTTAGTCAGGGTACTGCAATCTCATAGATTCCAACTGCTCTGGTGTATTGCCTTTTTTACCTTCACTCCTCAGCTACCAAATCATAACACATATGGCCATCTTGTCCACCAGCTCAGCTGCCACAGACCCCGGTCACTGCCCTTCCCTAGTCTGGGTAGGCCCAGGTCCCCCCTGTGGTCCAGTGGGTCCACATTCCATCACCTGGGACATATACCCCATCGTCGTTATGGTTCAAAGACATGGGAGCGTTGGCTGGGTAAGCCACGCTGTGTCCCCGATCATAACAGTTTTCTCATTAGGTAGCCCTGCCGAAGGTACAAAATGTGCCTGTTTACTAAACCTGTTAACCACCACCCAGACCACAGTTTTGCCATTGGAAGGAGGGAGATAAGTGATAAAAATCCATGGACAAATGAGTCCAAGGTCTATCTGGAATTTTTCTCCAATTCCCCCGCCGGCCGGTTATGGGAGACTTTAGCACAGGCACACGTTTCACAAACACGGCGATGTCAGAAGACATAGGGGAACACCAGAATAGTCCAGCAATAGCTCTCCGGGTGGCCGAGACTCCAGGATGCCCACTGAGAGCAGAGTCGTGAAACTCCCGGAGCACCCTCAACTGATACTGTACTGGGCCAAAGAGCTTGTTCTCAGGTAATGACGGAGGAGCAAGAGACTGAGCCTCACGAATTTCCTGCTCCAAGTTGGGGACACCCCAGCAATGACAACCCCATGCTGAAGAATGGAGGAAGGAGGTTCGGGAGGTGATATTGAATCCAAACTGCGAGATAAGGCATCAGCCTTGACATTCTTTGAACCAGGCCAAAAGGTGATGGAAAAATGAAAACGTGAAAAAAAAAGTGACCACCTTGCCTGTCTAGGGGTCAAACATTTGGCAGACTCAATGTAAGACAGGTTCTTGTGGTCCATAATCACCATGATCCGATGAGCAGCCCCCTCCAAAAAATGCCTCCATTCTTCAAAAGCAAGTTTTATGGCTAATAATTACCGATTCCAACATTGTAATTTCTCCCAGCAGGAGAAAATTTCTTGGATAAAAAGGCACAAGGTCTTAAGTTATTCAAAGTGATGGGTCCCTGAGATAGCACTGCCCCCACTTCCACCTCTGATGCATCCACCTCAACAATAATGGTTCAGACGGATCGGGCTGGACCAATACAGAAGAGGAGAAGACAAGAACCATTTTTTCAATGTAGAAAAGGCTACCACTGCCGGGGCCGTCCAGTTTTTAAGATCAGCCCCCTTACAAGTGAGATCCGTGAGGGGCTTGACCACCTGAGAAAACCCTTTAATAAATTTGTGATAGTAATTGCAAAACCCAAAAAACGCTGAAGACCTTTAAGGTCCCTGGGTTGCACCCAATCCACAATGGCCTGTACTTTTCCAGGGTCCATACGAAACCCCTTAGCAGACAGGAAGAACCCCAGAAAGGACAGCCCTTGGACAAAAAAATGCACATTTCTCAGATTCAGCGAACAGAGAGTTCTCCCATAACCTCTGAAGAACAGCACGTAGATGACCCATGTGAAAATCTTTGTCAGAAGAAAATACAAGAATGTCATCTAAATATACCACCATAAAGCGCCCAATGAAGTCAGAAAAAACATTATTGATGAAATTCTGAAACACCGCCAGCGCATTTGTGAGACCAAAGGGCATGACCAAATTTTCAAACAACCCCTCAGAGGTAAGGAATGCTGTTTCCACTCATCCCCCTTCTGAATACGGATAAGATTATACGCTCCCCTGAGATCCAACTTGGAAAATCACTTAGCTCCAGATATCCAGATAATTGGTTGTAAAGATCAGGGATAAGGAGAGGGTAGGTATTTCTCACCGTAATTTTATTTAGTTCCCAAAAATCGATGCAAGGTCATAGACCACCATCTTTTTTTTTTTTACAAAAAGAAACCAGCAGCCATAGGGGAGACAGAGAGATAAATGTGACCTTTACGTAGACTTTCTGAGACATACTCTTTCATAGCGGTACGTTTCGGGCTGGAAAGATTGTATTGACGGGCCTTGGGCAATTTAGCACCCAGAATGAGCTTAATATACTATCATAGGGGCGATGTGGTGGCAAGACCTCAGCCTCTTTTTCAGAAAACACATCCTCAAATCTTTCAGGTACTCCGGAATACCCTCCAGATTAACGAACGATACCAGTACAGCAGACAACCCTTAGAACAATTAAGACCCCATTTCACAGTATCCTGAGACTCCCAGTCAATAACAGGATTGTGCAATTGTAACCAGGGAAATCCCAACATCAGTCCCGCTGGAAGATTATCCAGAACATAACATGAGATGTGCTCCTGATGCAAGGAACCCACCTTGAGGAGAAATTTCTCCGAGACAAGTTTAACAATGTTTTTAACCAGCTGTGTCTTATCAATGGCAATGATAAGAATTGGTGTTTCAAGCCTATTGTCCCTATCTTATCTTTGGACACCAAGCGTGAGACAATGAAGTTCATGGATGACCCACAGTCCATAAAAGCAGAAGTGGGTGTGTAACAATCCCCACATCAAAGTTCCACCTCTAACAACATCTTTTGAATTGAGGAAAAAGGTACCTGAGAGTCTGGGTGATCTCCTTGGCAATCACCCAGACTTAGGCGTTTCCCGGCAACTTGTTAGTCTGTGAGCAAGAGAGGCAGACTGTCATGCAGCCCCTGCTGGGTGTGCCGCCGCCCCCTGAGCCCCGGCATACTCACCCGTCCTCTGAGTCCCGGCGCACTCCCGCTCCTTTCCCGGCACCTGCTCTGGCTTCTGCTCCCCGTCGGGTGCACGTGCGCACCTATCTCGATGAGGTCAGGGATGCTTCTCCCAGCCAGCTCTCTGGCTCTGGAGAACCCTGACCCGGAAGCACCCTGTGCACTCTGCTTATCAGGCCGCCTCTTCCTCCTGGTGGTGCCTGACAGTCACTTGTGTTTCACCATTGACTTTGGTCCCTTGTCACCCTGCGCGCTCTGCTGAACTCTCCCATCCTATTTCCCTGTTCTGACCCATGTTCTGCATGTTCTCTCACCAGTGCCTTCCTGCCCGTGTCGCCATACGGTCCTTGTGCCCTTGTCCCTGCTGTGGCCTCCAGCCTGCGTCGTTCTCCAGCACGTGTTCCGTGTCCCCGCTGTGCCTGTCTGCCTGCCAGTGTCTTCTAACCTGCCCGTGTTCCCGTGGCTTATTTTGTGGTTGTCTGCTATTCTCCACCATTCCCCTGTGCTCTCCTTACTCTGTCAGTCCCGTCTGCACCTCAGTTCTGCCTGTGTCCCTGCCTTGTCTGCGCCCACCTGTCCTTCCTGTCTTTCGCTGTGAATCCTGCTGTTCGCCTCTGGGTAACAGCTGCCATGAGCCTGCCCCTAACGCTCCCTGTATAGAGGTTGGTCCATCTGGTCAGCTTGCCCAAGGGAGGTTCGTTGCCATGGTCCAGCGGGTCCACCCTAGGAGTTCCTCTTGTTGTCACACAGTCCTTTATCCAATGTCCAGGATTTCCACAATAAAAACATAATCTTCCTTCCAGTCGTCGCCTCCTCTACTTCTCCTCGAGGTTGGTGACCTCAACCTTCATAGGTTCAGTGTATGGTACCACATCAGAGTTAGCTGGATGTAAAGGAACCTCTCGCTGCATTACACCTCTCTCCTGCTACCTCCGATCCATATGAATGGCCTGAGTCATAACCTCCTCCAAGGAGCTGGGTGGCGAATGGAGAGCCAGAGCGTCCTTAAGATGATCAGAAGCAGAAGTACCAGAAGCAGTAGACAGAATCAGGTCAGAGTCAATGCCGAGTCAAATACCAGGAAATCCAAACACTAAGGGAAAACACTGAGACTGGGTGGGAGGAGAGGAAGGAACAGACACAGGCAAAAGTCAGCAATACACAGCAGGACAAATCAGGGTTTCACTAGAGTCAGCTATTCACACCGTAAACAGAAAATATAACTGACACTGCCTGCAGGAAGCAGTGGAGAGAAATAGCAGACCTGACACCAGAACGAGGCAGAGAAAAGTTAACCCCTGACATGACCAGACCGGGAAAGAGAGAAACAGGACTCAAAACCCAGCCTGGATCATGACAGTGGAGTTCTCTGAAGTTCCGGAGAGTGAAGAGGTGACGGTGATACCTGATGACTCATCAGAGGATGCAGAAGACATGTCTCAGCTGGAAATGACCTGCTGGAACCAAGCGCAGGAGTTCCAGGACCTCGCCAAAGAGTTGTCTAGTGAGAAGCAAAAAGTGACAGATTTAAAGGCCAAAGTAAAGCGTCTGAAAGAACAGAAGTCTGAGGAAAATGAGGTTTTGGAGTCTGGGAGTGAGAACAGTGATTCTTCAGAGAGCCCAGCAGAGATCCTAGTGGGGGTCAAAAGTGATAGACGGAAGACCCCGGTGAAAGTGGAACCTGTTGATGAAGGAACAGGTAGAACTCTGAAGCAGCAGAGTGTGAGTGGGCAAGATGGCTCATCTGAAAATATAATTGAAGAAGTGATGGTGCGACATGTGCTGGCCAAAAGAGAACAGGATAGTGAAATAGAGCTGCTTAAAGAGACAGTGAAAGATCATGTCGAACGAGAAAGGGTCATGAGACAAGCGGCTGAGCATAGAGTGAATAAGCAGGAGAAGGAAGTCTCTGAGCTAAGAGGTCACCTGGTAACGTGTCAAGCCAAGAACAAGGCCATATTGGAAGATATGGAGATGCTCAGAGAAGCATTAGGAGGTCTTCTGCAATACACGTTGGTGGTTGCAGACTAACAGCGGCAGTGCAGGGGTGTAACGAGGCGGATCTCCAAAGGCCCATCTTGGCGAAGGGTGTTGCAGAAGATAAAGCTCAGGGAGAGTTTATGCTAAGAGCTGAACAAGACAGTCACCTGGTCGTGGCAGATGACTTGATTGGAATGTCCAAGGCAAAGCAGGAGCCGTCCATCCATGAAGAGAGTGAGACCTCACTCTTCAAGTGTGTGATAGAGGTACCCGAAGATGTATGAGAGGCATGTGCCAGATACGCTGTGTATGAGGCCTTTAGAAAAGCAGTAGAAGCATGTATTGTGAACTGGGAACCAGAGAAGAAACAGTTGGTGATACTGTCGACTAGGCAAGTCACTGTGAAGCGGGTGGCTATCCTGAGGGATATGCACCTACAATGCCTCCGCACAAAACAGATGATACTGTTGAGGAATAAGGAAGCTACTCAATGTTTGGAGATTGCCAGGAAAGCTCAAAGTTGTCTGGGCTATGTGGAAGACATTGTTCAAGTACTCAGAAATCTGGCGCGGAAAGTCATTGAAAGACTTGGAAAAGTGATGCAGGAAATTGTTAATAAGTCCATTGTGGTGAGAGTGAGGATTCCGGCTGATGACAAAGCCCAGGCAGCTGGTGAAGATGGGATGGTTCCAATCATCATTGTTGGCTCAGTGGAAAGCCTTAAAAATATCCAAATACTGCTTGAATATAGGGTGACATACCTTCGAGAGGTAGAGCAGCCGAGACAGGAAAAACTGCAGATTAAGGCACAGCTACAGGAATTGGAATGTGCTATTCACCATTGTGGGTTTGTAAGCCACCGACTCCATATTAATTCTGACCCTACATGGTCATCTATGTTCATTCCTTTATGATATATCACCTATATGCCTAATTTGGATTAGATTACACTATGCACTTTATTGTTTAAAATATATTTCTTTCATGTAGGGTCATTTATTATTGATGGCTATATACCATACCTTTGGTGATATTTTACCTCTTCCATTGCTATACATTGCACTATGCACCTTATTTATATTCTTGTGAGGGATAATATGTCCATGGGATAATCTATCCCTAAAAACAGCGGTTGTATATTATATATATCCCTCTATGACTTGGGACTGATTCTTACAATTTGGATATGCATTTATAAATTCCCCATCAAATCTGTGATACTCCCTTGCTTGATGTGATATCTAGGTGTTGCCTTTCTTTTCCTTGTGTCATGTATTATATATTATAAATTGAATTTTCATGAAGTTTTGGCAAAAATAAAATTTATACATTTTTTAACATCGCTCCTTGGTCCATACTTTCTCGGGTATCTATAGGAATTGGAAAGAAGATGGCAACCGCTTCCAACCCGAGGTATAGAGAGAAGAAGGGGTTCTCCAAAGATTAGCAGTACGCAATCTGAGGCTAAAAGGGGTAGAAGTAGTGACTCCTCTGTTATCTGAGTGCTGAGTAGCACAGGCAGGAGACCCTGTAGGGGACGTGGTGACAAACGGTCAGACTCAGACCAGACAGTGGGCTCAACTGCAAGTGGCTCTTATAACCGCACAAATCATGGGAGGCGGCCATGGAGAGAAAGGTCGGGTGAAGGGGCACACTTGAAAAATGTGGTGACTGAAAAGGGACTATTGACACAGTGTCTCAAGGGCCAAAGCTCAAGGCCTACACACTGACCGCTGGGGCAGGGGAGGTGTAACAAAGTGACAGTTATGGACTACGTCTCAGGAGCAGACGCTCAAAGATGACTGGCAGGGCAAGGTGACATGGGTGCCTGGTCTCGAGGCCCGTGGTTTATGGCAAGTGTTCAACCCCATAAGATTGAACAGAGGGGAGGATATGTGAGGCAGTGACCCGTTACAGCTAGGGGGCGCTATACATGCTCCCCAGGATACGCACGGAGGCGGATTGAGGTGATGGGAGTGCATGGCAGTCGCACGAGTGACCGGCGTCATTGTGAATGGCCGGTATGTGTCGCAGAGACGGAGGATGTCCTCTGCGCTGTAAGCCCGAAATGTTGTTCCTGGGACCTGTAGTCCCACAAGTGTTTCCTTAGTTTTAAGGAGGGGCCTACAGGGTTAGTCAGTGACCTGGGCGGGACTGGAAAACCACACACCTCCCACCTATGGGGGAGGCTACGGTGATATAATGTGACTGTGGTTTGGGTCACATGATGAGAGTTGTAAGGTCCTGAAAGTCTCTGTGCTGGAAGGTCCTGGGTGTGTGTGGACCGGATTCCTGAAAAGCACGGGGTGAGGCCAGAGACCTGCAGAGTCTGTGATGGCTACTGTGTAGGGGAAGCTACCGTCCTGATGTCATCACAGGTCCTGCTGCAGCAACACTGCTCTGCTGAGCTCCGCCCCTCCTGGTCACATGACACTGACGTCATCAAAGGTCCTACTGCAATACTGCTCTGCTGAGCTCCGCCCCTCCTGGTCACATGACACTGACATCTCAAAGGTCCTACTGCAACACTGCTCTGCTGAGCTCCGCCCCTCCTGGTCACATGACACTGACGTCACAAGGTCCTTCAACACTGTGCAGCTGGCAGGTTGTGCTCTGTGTCAGCTTTATAAGAAGCCTGAAGTCATCACAGGTCTCCATCCCCAACACCATCCAACATCTGTCACCAGAGCCACTCCGAGGATGGAGGCCGAGACATCCCGAAGAATCATCGCCTGGCCCTGGAGATCATCTCCCTGCTGAGTGGAGAGGTAAACTCTTCTATATTTCTATTATTATCTGCTGAGTGGAGAGGTAAACTCTTCTATATTTCTATCATTATCTGCTGAGTGGAGAGGTAAACTCTTCTATATTTCTATTATTATCTGCTGAGTGGAGAGGTAAACTCTTCTATATTTCTATTATTATCTGCTGAGTGGAGAGGTAAACTCTTCTATATTTCTATTATTATCTGCTGAGTGGAGAGGTAAACTCTTCTATATTTCTATCATTATCTGCTGAGTGGAGAGGTAAACTCTTCTATATTTCTATTATTATCTGCTGAGTGGAGAGGTAAACTCTTCTATATTTCTATTATTATCTGCTGAGTGGAGGGTAAACTCTTCTATATTTCTATTATTATCTGCTGAGTGGAGAGGTAAACTCTTCTATATTTCTATTATTATCTGCTGAGTGGAGAGGTAAACTCTTCTATATTTCTATTATTATCTGCTGAATGGAGAGGTAAACTCTTCTATATTTCTATCATTATCTGCTGAGTGGAGAGGTAAACTCTTCTATATTTCTATATTATCTGCTGAGTGGAGAGGTAAACTCTTCTATATTTCTATTATTATCTGCTGAGTGGAGAGGTAAACTCTCTATATTTCTATTATTATCTGCTGAGTGGAGAGGTAAACTCTTCTATATTTCTATTATTATCTGCTGAGTGGAGAGGTAAACCCTTCTATATTTCTATTATTATCTGCTGAGTGGAGAGGTAAACTCTTCTATATTTCTATTATTATCTGCTGAGTGGAGAGGTAAACTCTTCTATATTTCTATTATTATCTGCTGAGTGGAGGGTAAACTCTTCTATATATTCTATTATTATCTGCTGAGTGGAGAGGTAAACTCTTCTATATTTCTATTATTATCTGCTGAGTGGAGAGGTAAACTCTTCTATATTTCTATCATTATCTGCTGAGTGGAGAGGTAAACTCTTCTATATTTCTATTATTCTGCTGAGTGGAGAGGTAAACTCTTCTATATTTCTATATTATCTGCTGAGTGGAGAGGTAAACTCTTCTATATTTCTATTATATCTGCTGAGTGGAGGGTAAACTCTTCTATATTTCTATTAAACTGCTGAGTGGAGAGGTAAACTCTTCTATATTTCTATTATCTGCTGAGTGGAGAGGTAAACTCTTCTATATTTCTATATATCTGCTGAGTGGAGAGGTAAACTCTTCTATATTTCTATCATTATCTGCTGAGTGGAGAGGTAAACTCTTCTATATTTCTATTATTTCTGAGTGGAGAGGTAAACTCTTCTATATTTCTATCATTATCTGCT
This sequence comes from Oophaga sylvatica, assembly GCA_033576555.1. Taxonomy (NCBI): domain Eukaryota; kingdom Metazoa; phylum Chordata; class Amphibia; order Anura; family Dendrobatidae; genus Oophaga; species Oophaga sylvatica. The sequence goes on from JARQOD010002460.1 coordinate 51,955, forward strand.
GAGTGGAGAGGTAAACTCTTCTATATTTCTTATTATCTGCTGAGTGGAGAGGTAAACTCTTCTATATTTCTATCATTATCTGCTGAGTGGAGAGGTAAACTCTTCTATATTTCTATATTATCTGCTGAGTGGAGAGGTAAACTCTTCTATATTTCTATCATTATCTGCTGAGTGGAGAGGTAAACTCTTCTATATTTCTATTATCTGCTGAGTGGAGAGGTAAACTCTTCTATATTTCTATTTATTATCTGCTGAGTGGAGAGGTAAACTCTTCTATATTTCTATTATCTGCTGAGTGGAGAGGTAAACTCTTCTATATTTCTATATTATCTGCTGAGTGGAGAGGTAAACTCTTCTATATTTCTATTATCTGCTGAGTGGAGAGGTAAACTCTTCTATATTTCTATATTATCTGCTGAGTGGAGAGGTAAACTCTTCTATATTTCTATATATCTGCTGAGTGGAGAGGTAAACTCTTCTATATTCTTATTATCTGCTGAGTGGAGAGGTAAACTCTTCTATATTTCATATTATCTGCTGAGTGGAGAGGTAAACTCTTCTATATTTTATTATCTGCTGAGTGGAGAGGTAAACTCTTCTATATTTCTATCATTATCTGCTGAGTGGAGGGTAAACTCTTCTATATTTCTATATATCTGCTGAGTGGAGAGGTAAACTCTTCTATATTTCTATTATTATCTGCTGAGTGGAGAGGTAAACTCTCTAATTCTATCATTATCTGCTGAGTGAGAGGTAAACTTCTAATTTCATTATCTGCTGAGTGGAGAGGTAAACTCTTCTATATTTCTATATTATCTGCTGAGTGGAGAGGTAACTCTTCTATATTTCTATTATTATCTGCTGAGTGGAGAGGTAAACTCTTCTATATTTCTATATTATCTGCTGAGTGGAGAGGTAAACTCTTCTATATTTCTATCATTACTGCTGAGTGGAGAGGTAAACTCTTCTATATTTCTATCATTATCTGCTGAGTGGAGAGGTAAACTCTTCTATATTTCTATTATCTGCTGAGTGGAGAGGTAAACTCTTCTATATTTCTATTATTATCTGCTGAGTGGAGAGGTAAACTCTTCTATTTCTATCATTATCTGTGAGTGGAGAGGTAAACTCTTCTATATTTCTATTATCTGCTGAGTGGAGAGGTAAACTCTTCTATATTTCTATTATTATCTGCTGAGTGGAGAGGTAAACTCTTCTATATTTCTATTATTATCTGCTGAGTGGAGGAGGTAAACTCTTCTATATTTTTCTATTATCTGCTGAGTGGAAGGTAAACTCTTCTATATTTCTATTATCTGCTGAGTGGAGAGGTAAACTCTTCTATATTTCTATTATTATCTGCTGAGTGGAGAGGTAAACTCTTCTATATTTCTATATTATCTGCTGAGTGGAGAGGTAAACTCTTCTATATTTCTATCATTATCTGCTGAGTGGAGAGGTAAACTCTTCTATATTTCTATTATTATCTGCTGAGTGGAGAGGTAAACTCTTCTATATTTCTATATTATCTGCTGATGTGAGAGGTAAACTCTTCTATATTTCTATATTATCTGCTGAGTGGAGAGGTAAACTCTTCTATAATTCTATATTATCTGCTGAGTGGAGAGGTAAACTCTTCTATATTTCTATATTATCTGCTGAGTGGAGAGGTAAACTCTTCTATATTTCTATATTATCTGCTGAGTGGAGAGGTAAACTCTTCTATATTTCTATATTATCTGCTGAGTGGAGAGGTAAACTCTTCTATATTTCTATTATTATCTGCTGAGTGGAGAGGTAAACTCTTCTATATTTCTATTATATCTGCTGAGTGGAGAGGTAAACTCTTCTATATTTCTATATATCTGCTGAGTGGAGAGGTAAACTTCTATATTTCATATTATCTGCTGAGTGGAGAGGTAAACTCTTCTATATTTCTATATTATCTGCTGAGTGGAGAGGTAAACTCTTCTATATTTCTATTATTATCTGCTGAGTGGAGAGGTAAACTCTTCTATATTTCTATTATTATCTGCTGAGTGGAGAGGTAAACTCTTCTATATTCATATTATCTGCTGAGTGGAGAGGTAAACTCTTCTATATTTCTATCATTATCTGCTGAGTGGGAGGTAAACTCTTCTATATTGTCTATTATTTATCTGCTGAGTGGAGAGGTAAACTCTTCTATATTTCTATTATTATCTGCTGAGTGGAGAGGTAAACTCTTCTATATTTCTATATTATCTGCTGAGTGGAGAGGTAAACTCTTCTATATTTCTATTATTATCTGCTGAGTGGAGAGGTAAACTCTTCTATATTTCTATTATTATCTGCTGAGTGGAGAGGTAAACTCTTCTATATTTCTATCATTATCTGCTGAGTGGAGAGGTAAACTCTTCTATATTTCTATTATTATCTGCTGAGTGGAGAGGTAAACTCTTCTATATTTCTATATTATCTGCTGAGTGGAGAGGTAAACTCTTCTATATTTCTTATTATTTACTGCTGAGTGGAGAGGTAAACTCTTCTATATTTCTATTATTATCTGCTGAGTGGAGAGGTAAACTCTTCTTATATTTCTATATTATCTGCTGAGTGGAGAGGGGAAACTCTTCTATATTTCATATTATCTGCTGAGTGGAGAGGTAAACTCTTCTATATTTCTATTATTATCTGCTGAGTGGAGAGGTAAACTCTTCTATATTTCTATTATTATCTGCTGAGTGGAGAGGTAAAACTCTTCTAATATTTCTATTATATCTGCTGAGTGGAGAGGTAAACTCTTCTATATTTCTATATTATCTGCTGAGTGGAGAGGTAAACTCTTCTATATTTCTATTATATCTGCTGAGTGGAGAGGTAAACTCTTCTATATTTCTATTATTATCTGCTGAGTGGAGAGGTAAACTCTTCTATATTTCTATTATCTGCTGAGTGGAGAGGTAAACTCTTCTATATTTCTATATTATCTGCTGAGTGGAGAGGTAAACTCTTCTATATTTCTATATATCTGCTGAGTGGAGAGGTAAACTCTTCTATATTTCTATTATACTGCTGAGTGGAGAGGTAAAACTCTTCTATATTTCTATTATTATCTGCTGAGTGGAGAGGTAAACTCTTCTATATTTCTATATATCTGCTGAGTGGAGAGGTAAACTCTTCTATATTTCTATATTATCTGCTGAGTGGAGAGGTAAACTCTTCTATATTCTATATATCTGCTGAGTGGAGAGGTAAACTCTTCTATATTTTCTATTATTATCTGCTGAGTGGAGAGGTAAACTCTTCTATATTTCTATTATTATCTGCTGAGTGGAGGGTAAACTCTTCTATATTTCTATTATTATCTGCTGAGTGGAGAGGTAAACTCTTCTATATTTCTATTATATCTGCTGAGTGGAGAGGTAAACTCTTCTATATTCTATTATTATCTGCTGAGTGGAGAGGTAAACTCTTCTATATATTCTATTATTATCTGCTGAGTGGAGAGGTAAACTCTTCTATATTCTATATTATCTGCTGAGTGGAGAGGTAAACTCTTCTATATTTCTATTATTATCTGCTGAGTGGGAGAGGTAAACTCTTCTATATTTCTATTAATCTGCTGAGTGGAGAGGTAAACTCTCTATATTTCTATCATTATCTGCTGAGTGAGAGAGTAAACTCTTCTATATTTCTATTATTATCTGCTGAGTGGAGAGGGTAAACTCTTCTATATTTCTATTATTATCTGCTGAGTGGAGAGGTAAACTCTTCTATATTTCTATATTATCTGCTGAGTGGAGAGGTAAACTCTTCTATATTTCTATTATTATCTGCTGAGTGGAGAGGTAAACTCTCTATATTTCTATCATTATCTGCTGAGTGGAGAGGTTAAACTCTTCTATATTTTTCATATTATCTGCTGAGTTGGAGAGGTAAACTCTTCTATATTTACTATTATTATCTGCTGATGTGGAGAGGTAAACTCTTCTATATTTCTTTATTATCTTTCTGAGTGGAGAGGTAAACTCTTCTATTTTCTATTATTATCTGCTGAGTGGAGAGGTAAACTCTTCTATATTTCTATTATCCTGCTGAGTGGAGAGGTAAAACTCTTCTATATTTCTATATATCTGCTGAGATGGGGAGGTAAACTCTTCTATATTTTTTATCATTATCTGCTGAGTGGAGAGGTAAACTCTTCTATATTTCTATTATTATCTGCTGAGTGGAGAGGTAAACTCTTCTATATTTCTATTATTATCTGCTGAGTGGAGAGGTAAAACTCTTCTATATTTCTATTATCTGCTGAGTGGAGAGGGAAACTCTTCTATATTTCTATTATTATCTGCTGAGTGGAGAGGTAAACTCTTCTATATTTCTATATTATCTGCTGAGTGGAGAGGTAAATCTTCTATATTTCTATATTATCTGCTGAGTGGAGAGGTAAACTCTTCTATATTTCTATATTATCTGCTGAGTGGAGAGGTAAACTCTTCTATATTTCTATATTCATTATCTGCTGAGTGGAGAGGTAAACTCTTCTATATTTCTATATTATCTGCTGAGTGAGAGGTAAACTCTTCTATATTTCTATTTATCTGCTGAGTGGAGAGGTAAACTCTTCTATATTTCATATTATCTGCTGAGTGGAGAGGTAAACTCTTCTATATTTCTATATTATCTGCTGAGTGGAGAGGTAAACTTCTATATTTCTATTATTATCTGCTGAGTGGAGAGTAAACTCTTCTATATTTCTATATTATCTGCTGAGTGGAGAGGTAAAACTCTTCTATATTTCTATTATATCTGCTGAGTGGGAGGTAAACTCTCTATATTCTATTATTCTGCTGAGTGGAGGAGTAAACTCTTCTATATTTCTATTATCTGCTGAGTGGAGAGGTAAACTCTTCTATATTCTATTATTATCTGCTGAGTGGAGGGTTAACTCTTCTATATTTCTATATTATCTGCTGAGTGGAGAGGTAAACTCTTCTATATTTCTATATTATCTGCTGATGGAGAGGTAAACTCTTCTATATTTCTATATTATCTGCTGAGTGGAGAGGTAAACTCTTCTATATTCTATTATCTGCTGAGTGGAGAGGTAAACTCTTCTATATTTCTATATATCTGCTGAGTGGAGAGGTAAACACTCTATATTTCTATTATTATCTGCTGAGTGGAGAGGTAAAACTCTTCTATATTTCTATATTACTGATGAGTGAGAGGTAAACTCTTCTATATTTCTATTATCTGCTGAGTGGAGAGGTAAACTCTCTATATTTCATCATACTGCTGAGTGGAGAGGTAAACTCTTCATATTTCTATATTATCTGCTGAGTGGAGAGGTAAACTCTTTATATTTCTATTATCTGCTGAGTGGAGAGGTAAACTCTTCTATATTTTCTATTATTATCTGCTGAGTGGAGAGGTAAACTCTTCTATATTTCTTATTATCTGCTGAGTGGAGAGGTAAACTCTTCTATATTTCTATATTATCTGCTGAGTGGAGGTAAACTCTTCTATATTCTTTTATATCTGCTGAGTGGAGAGGTAAACTCTTCTATATTTCTATTATCTGCTGAGTGGAGAGGTAAACTCTTCTATATTTCTATTATTATCTGCTGAGTGGAGAGGTAAACTCTTCTATATTTCTATCATTATCTGCTGAGTGGAGAGGTAAACTCTTCTATATTTCTATTATCTGCTGAGTGGAGAGGTAAACTCTTCTATATTTCTATTATTATCTGCTGACTGGAGAGGTAAACTCTTCTATATTTCTATTATTATCTGATGAGTGGAGAGGTAAACTCTTCTATATTTCTATCATTATCTGCTGAGTGGAGAGGTAAACTCTTCTATATTTCTATTATCTGCTGAGTGGAGAGGTAAACTCTTCTATATTTCTATTATTATCTGCTGAGTGGAGAGTAGTGTTGAGCATTCCGATACCGCAAGTATCGGGTATCGGCCGATATTCGCGTTATCGGAATTCCGATACTTAATTCCGATACTTTTTCCATATCGTATACCGGAATCGGAAGTTCCCATAATTCTTTGAGACAGGCAATGTGATTTTAGTCAGCCAATGAGGAATCCTACGAAGTGTGGGCACATCCTGTAATGCTGCGGTCATCTTAACTAATGGCATGGCTGTGATTGGCTGCTGAAATGATGTCAGAATGCACTATAAAAGGCGCCGCCGCCATTTTAGCGTCACTGTGCTGTGAACTCAGTAAGGGACAGAACGCTACTCTGCTCACTCTGAGGGACAGTTAGATATTGCGATTTTGTGTACTACTGTGCTTGAGGCAGGCTAGTTTACCAACCGCTGTGTAAAGCTTCATTTTGCCAGTGTTGTTTTAACAGCTCTGTGCAAGGTGTGTGTGTGACAGTGCAGGTGACGCTGCAGTTTGCTCTGCATCCACCGCTGTTTGTAGGCATCTGCACGTGTCACTGACTCTTTTTTTTTTTTTTTTTTTTTTTATTTTGTGGAATTGGTGCAGCTCCATTATATTACAAAAAAAAATCAAATCTATTAGTGTGACGTGCTTCCATCCGTATACAATACATTGGTTGCAAACACTATAGAACTACAGAAAGGAGCTTTTCACAGATTGTGGACAGTTGTGTTTCAGTGTTCACTTCAGTCTGTGTTTTTTACTTTTTTGAGTGCAGATCACGCTCCAGTTACTTGTTCAAGCACTGCTGCTTGTACTCTGCTGAGCGTGTCTCAGTGGCTCATCCTAATAGTATTAGTGTGACGCGCTTCCATCCGTATACAATACATTGGTTGCAAACACTATAGAAGTACAGAAAGGAGCTTTTCACAGATTGTGGACAGTTGTGTTTCAGTGTTCACTTCAGTCTGTGTTTTTTACTTTTTTTAGTGCAGATCACGCTCCAGTTACATGTTCAAGCACTGCTGCTTGTACTCTGCTGAGCGTGTCTCAGTGGCTCATCCTAATAGTATTAGTGTGACGCGCTTCCATCCGTATACAATACATTGGTTGCAAACACTATAGAAGTACAGAAAGGAGCTTTTCACAGATTGTGGACAGTTGTGTTTCAGTGTTCACTTCAGTCTGTGTTTTTTACTTTTTTGAGTGCAGATCACGCTCCAGTTACTTGTTCAAGCACTGCTGCTTGTACTCTGCTGAGCGTGTCTCAGTGGCTCATCCTAATAGTATTAGTGTGACGCGCTTCCATCCGTATACAATACATTGGTTGCAAACACTATAGAAGTACAGAAAGGAGCTTTTCACAGATTGTGGACAGTTGTGTTTCAGTGTTCACTTCAGTCTGTGTTTTTTTACTTTTTTTAGTGCAGATCACGCTCCAGTTACATGTTCAAGCACTGCTGCTTGTACTCTGCTGAGCGTGTCTCAGTGGCTCATCCTTTTCATTTATCTCCAATTGGTTCTGCTACATTCCATTTAAAATAAATCTAATCTATTAGTGTGACGCGCTTCCATCCGTATACAATACATTGGTTGCAAACAATATAGAAGTACACAAACGGGCCTTTCACAGCTACTGAACATGGGTTTTTAATTTTTAACTAAAATATGTATTTTTTCAAATGACACAAATATAAGTAATGTTGAAGAGGAATAGTCCTACATCCATTGTTTGCACAATATTACAGGTGTACATCATGTCCCTTAATCAACAATGTATTATTATATTTACTTGTATGCTTTTATTTAAAAGCCAAGAACACAGAAGGATAACCTTCGCACTGCAGCTGTTGTCAAAGTTCAACCCACATTATGCACTTCCAACATTGCAGCATTTGAGGCATGATGTGAGTTGGATTGGTCAAAGTTATGGAGTGAGAAGGTTCACCATCAGTACCCTATAGCATAAGTATGCTTTTGTGTTAGACATGTGGATATCTGCCATAATATGTCACAATTATTTAGTTACAGATTTGTTACCAACACTAATCATTGAATGGTTTTAAATTTGACGTTTCACTTGTTTACAGCTTAGAAATAAGGGTGTAGCCTGATATCTATGTGTAGCACTAGCCACTTTAACATGTCATGTTTTTTTAAACATGTGTAGCTAGGTAGCAGTAATTTTTGCCGGACACACAGCAGGGGAACAGCAGGCGTTACTGAACCCCACTATTACTATAGCTTGTGTATTGGTCTGTGGACACGACACTTCTGAGCAGCAACTGGCAGTGTTGTAGCCCAGGGAGTATAGCTCAGGTGGTAGAAAGATGAACATAACAGGAGACATGGAAAACGTTGTCAACCAGTTAGTTAATCTGAAACCGGACAGGCAAATTCAGGCGAGATCCATGCCTAGTTCATTTTCAGAAAAGTAAGCCGTTGTACATTATCGTAGGATAGTCGCATGCAACGGTCTGTTAGTACACCACCTGCAGCAGTAAAGACGCGCTCCGATAATACACTGCCAGCAGATCAAGCCAGCACCTCCAATGCATACTGGCTAAGCTCTGGCCATGTATCCAGCTTAGAGACACAAAACTTGAATGGGTAAGAGCCATCTGAGAGTACACTGAGAGGGCAAGACATGTAGTCTGTAACCATCTTACGGAAATGTTGCCTCCTGCTGACTGGAGCCGTCTCGGATGGTGTAGACATTGGTGGCGCTGCCACAAAACTTCGACACATTTGGAACATACTGGTCTTGCCCTGTGCAGAGGCGCTGCTTGTGCTCCCTCTTGTTGCAGAGCTGTCTCCACTGCCTCGACGCACAGAGCTGCTTTGTAAATCAGTAGCAGCAGCAGTGCTCTTGGCTGGAATGGAGAACATTATGGATTGCACCAGTGTGTCTTGGTACTTCCGCATTTTACGCTCCCGGTTCAACGGTGTGATGAGCTTTGTAAGTTGTCCCGGTAGCGAGGGTCTAGGGGGTGTACACCCAATAATCAGACGTGGTGTGAATGTGTTCGATGCGGCGGTCGTTTCTCAGCCACTGCAGCATGAAATCAACCATGTGCTGCAGACTCCCAACTGGCCAAGAAACGTTGTCCCCTGCAAGAGGCGTCATCTCCGCCTGCTGTGCATCACCCCACCCTTGGTCTACATACTGACTAGAGCATTGTCTACCTCCCTCTGGAGCGATGTCTTCCTCCTCCATTGACTCCTCCTCACAAAGTCCTTAAAATACATATAAATTTACAAAATTTAAAACTCAAAATTTAAAAACTTTGTATCATAATTCTGTAACATCAGTTTATGGAAACACAATAGCATTACAAAAGGATAGACAAAAAATGTACATTATGTGCTTTGTAAATACATTAAAAGTTTGTAATGGTTATGAAAATATAGACAGCGACTCTGGAGGTTCAATTGTTGATACAGCATGGTACTTTGAAAGTCCTCCAGCCCTTTGTGAAGAACCACGTTGCGCTGACTGTCCAGAAGGTGATGGAATTTGTGACTCCTCATCCTCCTCACAAAGTCCTTCAAATACATATAAATTTACAAAATTTAAAACTCAAAATTTAAAAACTTTGTATCATAATTCTGAAACATCAGTTTATGGAAACACAATAGCATTACAAAAGGATAGACAAAAAATGTACATTATGTGCTTTGTAAATACATTAAAAGTTTGTAATGGTTATGAAAATATAGACAGCGACTCTGGAGGTTCAATTGTTGATACAGCATGGTACTTTGAAAGTCCTCCAGCCCTTTGTGAAGAACCACGTTGCGCTGACTGTCCAGAAGGTGATGGAATTTGTGACTCCTCATCCTCCACCTCTTCCAAAACCTCATGCCTTAGTGCTTGCAGTGTTTTTTGAAGCAGGCAGATAAGGGGGACAGTCAGGCTGACTAGTGCATCATCTGCACTCGCCATCCGCGTTGACTCATCAAACGCACGCAAAACGTGGCAGATATCCTTCATAGAGTTATTCGCCACTCATTACACTGGCAGTGGCTGCCCATTCATTATAGGATCCAATTCTAATTACTGGTTCTCACCAACATAGCTCTCCACAGCGCAGCACCCCCCTACATCTCCTCCCTTATTTATATTTATCGGCCTAACCGACTGCTGCACTCTGCAAACGACCTTCGACTAACCTCTGCACTAATCCGTACCTCCCACTCCAACTCCAAGACTTCACCCGCGCTGCGCCAATCCTCTGGAATGCTCTACCCAAGAAATTAGGACTATCCGCAATTTGGATGGTTTCAGGCGCTCCCTCAAAACACATTTGTTCACAGTGGCCTATCACATTCTCTAATCAAAGTCATTCTATGTGTAATTCTGTGTGTGTAGCCCATTCACTATCTCCATGCATCCCTCACTTCCTTAAAATGGCTGGACCATCATTGTAAAAACACCATTGTATATAAACACCTGTACTTTGTATCTCCCACACCTCATTGTAGATTGTAAGCTTTCACCAGCAGGGGCGGCTGATTTTGCTTTAATTATTGTATTGTTAACGTTGTTACTTATGACTTGTGTTTTGAAACTGTTAAACTGTAAAGCACTGCGGAATATTTTGGCGCTATATAAATAAATAATATTATTATTCTTATTATAGAGGCCCACTCAGTAGTGGTGAAGTGTGAACGCCGCAAATTGCGAGTTGACTGCGCCTGATGCAGCTGATACTCCATTACTGTTGGCTGCTGCTCACACAACCGCTCCAACATATGTAACGAGGAATTCCACCTGGTGGGTACGTCACATATAATGCGATGTTCATGAAGGTGAAATCTGCGTTGCAGAGCTGCAATCAGCGATCTGGCCATGCTGGAACGTCGCAAGTGAGCGCACTCTAGGCGGACCTTGTGCAGCAGTGCATCAAGATCCGGATAGTCCCTCAAAAAACTCTGCACGACCAAGTTGAGCACATATGACAGACATGGTATGTGACTGAGGTTGCCAAGGCCCAGAGCTGACACCAGATTTCGGCCATTGTCACACACTACCAAGCCTGCCTGTAGATTCTCTTCCAAAAACCACACGTCGCTCTCCTGCTTTATGGCATTACAGAGCTCCTGCGCTGTGTGGCTAAGATTCCCCATGGAAATTAATTTCAGGATGGCCTGTTGACATTTGGACACGGCTGTGCTCATATCGGTCGCAACAGGTAAACGTTCACGGGTCCATGTGGAGGTAGACCGTGACGGCTCCTGCAGCGATGATTCTGAGGAACTGGAATAGGAGGAGGAATCAATGTGTACAGACTTGATTCCTGCAATCCTTGGAGTTGGCAGAACACGTACAGCGCCACTCGCAAGATCAGTACCCGGCTGCACAACATTGACCCAATGGGCAGTGAGGGAAAGGTATTGTCCCTGGCCATGGGTGTTAGAACCCTCTTGTTAGGTTTTGTTTCAGTTTGCTGGTCACATGACCTTTTTTCCCTATTTAGTCTGGCTCCGCCCTTCTGGCTTTGCTTGACTTCATTGTATTATCTACTGTTAAGCTAGCCGGGTGCTTAGGTGCCTTAATCTGTGAGTTTTGCTTGATGTTAGGATCACAAAGTATTTATTTTTCTGTTTAATTATCCATGCTACAATTTATGTTAGGACTAGGAGGTGTCCACCTTTTCTCCCAGTCCCTAGATCTTGTAGGGATTACTCCCTCGCAACTATAGGTCTTCGTTCACACTAGATGAGGACTTTAGCGGGTCTGGTCGCAGGATCAGGTTCCCCGTTACATCGTAGGGATTCAGCTTAGTTGTATTGTAGGGACAGAATTCCCTTCTTTCCTTACTGGTTGTAGCAGATCATAACAATGGGTACTGGTCCACGCATCGGTGGTCAGGTGGACCTTGCTACTGAGGGCTTTTAGTAGCGCATGTTTAATTTTTCCCTCAACATGCTTTTGCAGACCAGGGACGGCTTGCCTGCTGAAATGAAATCGGCTTGGCACATTGTATTGTGGGATTGACAATGATATTCAGTTACGGAAACTGTCTGTCTCCACCAGCCTGAATCACAGCATTTCAAGGGACAGGAGTTTTGCAATGCCAGCATTCAGAGCCTGTGCTCGTGCATGGTTTGCGGAGTATGGCCGTCTTTTATCCCATGCCTGTGCTACCGCTGGCTGTTTTGTGGCCTGGGAGTGTGAGGATGACAGGGAACTTGCTGCTGTGTGTGGAATAACAGTTTGTCTCTGGACAACAGTGGCCGAGGTTCTTCCATGGCGATCCTGTGAGGAAGCATAACCAGCTGTGTGTGAGCTCGATGAAGAGGCTTCAACACAACCTGAAGATGTAGGTGCTGCTGTAGGTTGGCCTACATCTCCAGTGTGTCTTTGTAACTCAACTACGTGCTTTGTCCGCACATGTTTCCACATATTTGTGGTATTGAGGTGACTGACACTTTTAGCTATTTTTAATTTTTGATTACACAGCTTGCATTTCACATAGCAAATATCATGTGCAAGTGTGTGAAAAAAGGACCACGCAGTGCAAGTCCTGGAGCGCACGTTTTGACTTTTGGAACACAACTGCTCCGAACAGGTGCCAAACTGGAGGCTACAGGCAACCGAGTCTGCAGCCTAACTCTCCCTCCTGTTTGTACCGTTGGGGCAATGTCTTCCTCTATCTTCCTTCTATCACTAACCATTTCTCTAGGCCTCTCCCAGCTTTCAACCAAAGTACTGGTTCTCACCCACAAAGCTCTCCACAGTGCAGCACCCCTCCTACATCTCCTCCCTCATTTCTATCTATCGGCCTAACCGACTGCTGCGCTCTGCAAACGACTTTCGACTAACCTCTGCACTAATACGTACCTCCCACTCCCGACTCCAAGACTTCTCCTGCTCTAACGCCAATCCTCTGGAATGCTGTACCCCAAGAAATTAGGACTATCCACAATTTGCATGGTTTCAGGCGCTCCCTCAAAACACATTTGTTCAGAGCGGCCTATCACATTCACTAATCAAAGTCATTCTATGTATTCTGTGTAATGTGTGTGTGTCTCTAGCCCATTCACTATCTCCATCCCTCAGTCCCTTAAGATGGCTGGAACATCATTGTAAATGCACCATTGTATATAAACACCTATACTTTGTATCTCCCCCATCTCATTGTACATTGTAAGCTGTCACGAGCAGGGGCGACTTATTTAGCTTAAATTATTGTATTGTTAACGTTGTTACTTATGACTTGTGTTCTGAAACTGCTAAACTGTAAAGCGCTGCGGAATATGATGGCGCTATATAAATAAATATTATTATTATTCCTCTGAGCTGCTCCCACCACCTTCCTGTTCTTCATGCCATGTTGGGTATTGGACCTCATCATCTCCACTACCCTCTTCCAACACCTGCTGTTGGGTGGTCTGGCCAGCACCATGCTCAACAGAAACTGGCACCTGGGTCTCATCATCATCATCAGATGCGTTCTGCGGTGTGCTGACCATCGGCACTGTCTCACCCGCCTCTTCAGATTCAGAGAGACACAGCTGTTGCGCATCACTGCATACTCCCTCTTCTTCACATTACAGAATGCTGCTTGGCTGGGCCCCTGTTTGCAAGCCAATAGATTCTGAGAACAGAAGCAGACACTCAGCTGGCTCCTGTACACAACTCTCTGACTGCCTGGGCAATTTGCCAGGCGTGAAGAGACAGATGGTTGCCCAACAGTGCTGTGGTCCTGAGAGGAGGTGGAAGCAATTGAAGTCGATGCATTGGCTGAGATCCAAACAACAACGGCTTTAATTTGTTCTTCCCGCAGCAGGGGGGTACTCCGAGCTCCTACAAAAGTGCGCATAAAGGAACGCTCACGGGGAAAACTGGTGGATGCTGTGTCACTGGGGGCCGCAGCAGCCACAGAATCCCCACGTCCTCTCCCTGAAGAAACTCCACGACCACGTGCCTTACTCCCTGCCTTCTTCATCTTGGTAGATTGATAAAGAAAGTCTGAAAAGTTATAAGGCCTAAGTGTGGTTATTCCGCAGAGACTGCAGTGAACACTGCACACAACTGTTCAGTAGGTGTGAAAGGCCCCTTTGTGTACTTCTATAGTGTTTGCAACCAATGTATTGTATACGGATGGAAGCGCGTCACACTAATAGATTTTATTTATTTGTAATAGAGTGGAGCAGCAACAATTATAGAAAAATTTCAAGGATGTGCCAGTGACACACGCTCAGCAGACTACAACCAGCAGTGGTTGAAGAACTAACTGGAGCGTGATCTGCACTCCAAAAAGGAAAACCTCAGACTACAGTGAACACTGCACACAACTGTTCACTACCCAACGCGTCTCAGCAGGAAGGCAGTCTGTGCGTCAAAACAAAGGCGCAAGCATACATCCACGTACCCTGTTTATAAAGCTATATAAAAAAAATTATGTAGTAGTGACGCACACTTTATTGAGGTACAGTATTACATCGCCATTCACCATCTGTGGCTATGCAGTCTCATCTATATATACCTTATCTATCCGTTGTCATGCTTGCAAGTCGACAGTCAGGCATAACTAGCAATTTTCACTATGCACTATGCACTTTTTAAAGGTTATGTTTGTTAATAAACATGATTATTGCCACATATTATGAGTATTACATGATGGAAATTGTATAATTTTGTATAAACTGTTTAGTGACATTATTCAGCAAATGTAACATTTTAGTAATGTCACAGATAACTTGTAATGCTGATGATGTTTTGAAGTCAGACATTCATTGTCTATACAATAAAAATGGTGTACATACTGTTACTTATCCATCATTAATGGATTCAGATATGTACTTGTATGCTTTTATGTACAACCGTATAGCAGATTCCTTAACTAATTTATTTTGTGGTTTGCATTGCTGTTCAACATGTTAATGTATGTGTTTATGTTTGTCAATTCTTTATTTATCTAGATATTAGTTTAAATGAAATCATCATCTTATGGTAGTAAAGGTTATCTTTCTCTTGTTTGAAGTATAGACATTTAAAATTGACAGGTAACAAGGAAATTACTTTATCTAGTATTTAAACATCCTCCTTGACCCTGGCTCCAACACCGCCAGTTGTTGCTCGGAAGTGCTGTTAGCACAGTCAACACTTGCTCCTGTGTTACTGGGGTTCAGTAACGTCAGCTGGTCCTCGGTTGTGCCATTGGCTCTTTTCCTTCTGCTGCCCCTCCGGGTTCCAGTACCGTCAGCTGGTTCTCCGCAGTGCCTTTGGCCTAGGTGCCTCCATCTTGGTATCCGAGTTCCAGCAACGTCTGCTGGTCCTTGGTAGTGCTTTGGAGCACAGGTACCTCCTGCTTAGTAACCGTGTCCCAGTAACGTCAGCTGGTCCTCGGTTGTGCCATTGGCTCTTTTCCTTCTGCTGCCCCTCCGGGTTCCAGTACCGTCAGCTGGTTCTCCGCAGTGCCTTTGGCCTAGGTGCCTCCATCTTGGTATCCGAGTTCCAGCAACGTCTGCTGGTCCTTGGTAGTGCTTTGGAGCACAGGTACCTCCTGCTTAGTAACCGTGTCCCAGTAACGTCAGCTGGTCCTCGGTTGTGCCATTGGCTCTTTTCCTTCTGCTGCCCCTCCGGGTTCCAGTACCGTCAGCTGGTTCTCCGCAGTGCCTTTGGCCTAGGTGCCTCCATCTCGGTATCCGAGTTCCAGCAACGTCTGCTGGTCCTTGGTAGTGCTTTGGAGCACAGGTACCTCCTGCTTAGTAACCGTGTCCCAGTAACATCAGCTGGTACAAGATTGTGCTACAAATACAAGATACGGAACAAGAGACACAAGAACAATAAGCAGAAGATCTAAAAGCAGAAGAACATGAAGTATAAGACCAAAATGAAGAGCAAAATATATGCTCTAAATTATAAGCAGAAGAAGACTAAGCAGTGTATGGGGGTGAGTCCGTTCCTCCTCGTGGTGCCCCTGGAAAATGCCTGCTGCTGCAGGCTAAACTGAACACGGACAAATACTGTTGTAATTTAAATCTTTTGTGACAGCAAGAACGGAAGGATGAAAAATTCATACTTTGACAGATTACAAGTACAGGATTCTCTGTCACAAATAAGAATATGATGAAGAAGATGAAGCAGAATATGAATAAGAATAATAGTTTAATAAGAAGAATATGAGTAATGTTAACAAAGATGAATAGCAAGAAGTTTAAGAAGAAGATAAAGAAGGTGAAGATGAAAAATAATTTGATGAAAAAGATGATGCTGCAGAAGATTATGAAGGAGAAAGTGTGTGAAAAGTTAAAAAGGTGAAGATGAAGAGCATGGAAGTTGTGTAATATACATATTTGCCAAAATATAAAAAACGTTAGCATTGTCAATTTCTTCGTCAATCCGAACATCTTTAAAAAAAAAAATATTTATGCTATTCCATTTGATTGGGTTAAACATCTATGCCTTTAATGTCTCCTCAACCTTCCACAATACATTCTACATTACTCTTTGTTGTTTTCCTTCATGTACAATTAACCAACAAGGCAAGAATGGGTTTTTTTTTAATTTCGATATTTTGTTCCCATAGACTTACATGGACTTCCGGTATCGATATCGGGTATCGCCGATATTTTAGTGATATCGGCGATACCATTTCCGATTCCGATACTTTAGGATATCGGAAAGTATCGCTCAACTCTAGTGGAGAGGTAAACTCTTCTATATTTCTATTATTATCTGATGAGTGGAGAGGTAAACTCTTCTATATTTCTATCATTATCTGCTGAGTGGAGAGGTAAACTCTTCTATATTTCTATCATTATCTGCTGAGTGGAGAGGTAAACTCTTCTATATTTCTATTATCTGCTGAGTGGAGAGGTAAACTCTTCTATATTTCTATTATTATCTGCTGAGTGGAGAGGTAAACTCTTCTATATTTCTATTATCTGCTGAGTGGAGAGGTAAACTCTTCTATATTTCTATTATTATCTGCTGAGTGAGAGGTAAACTCTTCTATATTTCTATTATCTGCTGAGTGGAGGGTAAATCTTCTATATTTCTATTTCTCTGATGGAGAGGTAATCTTCTATATTCTATTATCTGCTGAGTGAGGTAAACTCTTCTATATTTCATTATCTGCTGAGTGGAGAGGTAAACTCTTCTATATTTATATCTGCTGAGTGGAGAGGTAAACTCTTCTATATTCTATATATCTGCTGAGTGGAGGGTAACTCTTCTATATTCTATATTGCTGAGTGGGAGGTAACTCTCTATATTCTATATCTGCTGAGTGGAGAGGTAAATCTTCTATATTTCTATTA
The DNA here is from genome assembly GCA_033576555.1 of Oophaga sylvatica. Lineage (NCBI taxonomy): Eukaryota > Metazoa > Chordata > Amphibia > Anura > Dendrobatidae > Oophaga > Oophaga sylvatica. Next base: position 69,114 of record JARQOD010002460.1, read on the forward strand.
TCTGAGTGGAGAGGTAAACTCTTATATTTCTATATTATCTGCGAGTGGAGGGTAACTCTTCTATATTTCTATATATGCTGAGGGGTAACTCTTCTATTTCTATTATCTGCTGATGGAGGAAACTCTTTATATTCTTTTCTCGTGAGGGTAACTTCTTATTTATATTATCTGCTGATGAGGGTAAATCTTCTATATTTATTGCGGGGAGGTAAACTCTTCTATTTTCTATATTGTAGTGGGGTAACTCTCTATATTTATATCGCTGAGTGGAGAGTAAACTTTCTATATTTTTATTTCCTAGTGGAGGTAAATCTTCTTATTTTATTGTGAGTGGGGGTAAACTTTCTATATTTATTATTGCTGAGGGAGGTAAACTCATATTTCTATTATTGATGAGGTAACTCTTATTTAATAGGGTACCTTTTTTTATATCGCGAGTGGAGGAACTCTTATTTTTATTTATGAGGAACTCTTATTTTTACCGAGTGAGAATCTTTTTTATTATTTGATGGGAACTTTTTCATATTCTATGGAGGTAAACTTTATTTTATCTTATTTCGAGTGAGAGGAATTTATATTATACGATGAGGTAACTTTTATCTTTCGTGGGAGTAATTCTTTCTTTTTGGAGTAATCTTCTATTTTATTCTGCTGGTGGGTATCTTCTTATCATTATGGAGTGAGGTATTCTTTTTTATGTGGGGGTAAACTTCAATTCTTATTCTGAGGAGGGTAATCTTCATTTTATTTTCTGTGGAGTAACTCTTATTATTTGTGTGAGGTAATTCTATATTATATGTGTGGGAGTAATTCTTTTTATTTATGTGAGTGAGGAACTCTATATCTTTTGCGAGTGGGTACTTTCTATTTTATATATGAGTGAGGTATCTTCTTTTTTTTCTGGAGGGTAATCTTTTATTCTAATTGTATGAGGTAATTCTATTCTTACTGCTGTGGGTAACTCTTAATTTTTGCTGTGAGTAACTCTTCATTATTGCTGAGTGGAGGTACTTTCTATTTTCTTTATCTGCTGAGTGAAGTAACTTTCATATTTATTTGCTGGAGGTAATCTTCTATTCATTATTGCGGTGAGTAATCTTTATTCATTTGATGGAAGTAACTTTCTATTCATTGTGGGAGGATTCTATTTTATTATCGTGAGTGGAGGGTAAACTCTTCTATATTTCTATTATTATTGCTGAGTGGAGAGGTAAACTCTTCTATATTTCTATATATCTGCTGAGTGGAGAGGTAAACTCTTATATTTCTATATACTGCTGAGTGGGAGGTAAACTCTTCTATATTTCTTATTATCTGCTGAGTGGAGAGGTAAACTCTTCTATATTTCTATATTATCTGCTGAGTGGAGAGGTAAACTCTTCTATATTTTTATTATCTGCTGAGTGAGAGGTAAACTCTTCTATATTTCTATATATCTGCTGAGTGGAGAGGTAAACTCTTCTATATTTCTATATTATCTGCTGAGTGGAGAGGTAAACTCTTCTATATTTCTAATTATCTGCTGAGTGGAGAGGTAAACTCTTCTATATTTCTATTATCTGCTGAGTGGAGAGGTAAACTCTTCTATATTTTATTATCTGCTGAGTGGAGAGGTAAATCTTCTATATTTCTATTTATTCTGCTGATGGAGAGTAAACTCTTCTATATTTCTTATTATCTGCTGAGTGGAGAGGTAAACTCTTCTATATTTCTATTATCTGCTGAGTGGAGAGGTAAACTCTTCTATATTTTATTATCTGCTGAGTGGAGAGGTAAACTCTTCTATATTTCTATTTTATCTGCTGAGTGAGGGTAAACTCTTCTATATTTCTATTATCTGCTGAGTGGAGAGGTAAACTCTTCTATATTTTTATTATCTGCTGAGTGGAGAGGTAAACTCTTCTATATTTCTATTTATCTGCTGAGTGGAGAGGTAAACTCTTCTATATTTCTATTATCTGCTGATGGAGGGTAACTCTTCATATTTCATATCTGCTGAGTGGAGAGGTAAACTCTTCTATATTCTAATATCTGCTGAGTGGAGGGTAAACTCTTCTATATTTCTATTATCTGCTGAGTGGAGAGTAAACTCTTCTATATTTCTATTATCTGCTGAGTGGAGGTAAACTCTTCTATATTTTATATATCTGCTGAGTGGAGAGGTAAATCTTATATTTCTATTATCTGCTGAGTGGAGAGTAAACTCTTCTATATTCTATTATTATCTGCTGAGTGAGAGGTAAACTCTTCTATATTTCTAATTATCTGCTGAGGGAGAGGTAAACTCTTATATTTCTATTATCTGCTGATGGAGAGGTAAACCTTCTATATTTCTATTATATCTGCTGAGTGGAGAGGTAACTCTTCTATATTTCTATTATCTGCTGAGTGGAGAGGTAACTCTTCTATATTTATTATCTGCTGAGTGGAGAGGTAAACTCTCTATATTTTATTATTGCGAGTGGAGGGTAATTTCTATATTTGCTGAGTGGAGAGGTAAACTCTTCTATATTTCTATTATTATCTGCTGAGTGGAGAGGTAAACTCTTCTATATTTCTATATTATCTGCTGAGTGGAGAGGTAAACTCTTCTATATTTCTATTATTATCTGCTGAGTGGAGAGGTAAACTCTTCTATATTTCTATTATTACTGCTGAGTGGAGAGTAAACTCTTCTATATTTCTTATTATCTGCTGAGTGGAGAGGTAAACTCTTCTATATTTCTATTATCTGTGAGTGGAGAGTAAACTCTTCATATTTCTATTTATCTGCTAGTGAGTAACTTTCTATTCTATATTGGGGAAGGTAACTTCTATTTATTGTGGTAAATTATTTTTTAACATTATTGCGATGAGTATCTCATATTTCTATATGTGAGTGGGAACTCTTTATTTATATCTGAGGGGTAACTCTATATTTTATATGCGATGAGAGTAACTCATATTCTTATCGCTGTGGAGTAACTCATTTCTATAATCGTATAGTAATCTTTAATTTTATATTCGAGTGGAGGGTAAACTTCTATTTCATTGCGAGGAGGTAACTATATTTCTTACGCGAGAGGTAATTCTATATTTTTATGCTGAGAGAACCTAATTCATTGAGGAGGGTACTCTTTTTTACCTGATGGGAACTATTCTATATACTGCAGGGGTACTTTATTCATATTCGATGGAAGAACTCTATATCTATATCGTGAGGTAACTCTTCATATTTCATATCCATAGGGTAAACTCTTTCTATTACTGCTATGAGGTACCCTATATTATTATCTGGGAACTTTCTTCATACTGCGTGAGGGTAAACATCTCTCTTATATTTCTATTATACTGCTGAGTGGAGAGGTAAACTCTTCTATATTTCTATATTATCTGCTGAGTGGAGAGGTAAACTCTTCTATATTTCTATTATCTGCTGAGTGGAGAGGTAAACTCTTCTATATTTCTATTATTCTGCTGAGTGAGAGGTAAACTCTTCTATATTTCTATATTATCTGCTGAGTGGAGAGGTAAACTCTTCTATATTTCTATTATCTGCTGAGTGGAGAGGTAAACTCTTCTATATTTCTATATTATCTGCTGAGTGGAGAGGTAAACTCTTCTATATTTCTATATTATCTGCTGAGTGGAGAGGTAAATCTTCTTATATTTCTATTATTATCTGCTGAGTGGAGAGGTAAACTCTTCTATATTTCTATTTTATCTGCTGAGTGGAGGGTAAACTCTTCTATATTTCTATTAATCTGCTGAGTGGAGAGGTAAACTCTTCTATATTTCTATTATATCTGCTGAGTGGAGAGGTAAACTCTTCTATATTTCTATTATTATCTGCTGAGTGGAGAGGTAAACTCTTCTATATTTCTATATTATCTGCTGAGTGGAGAGGTAAACTCTTCTATATTTCTATTATTATCTGCTGAGTGGAGAGGTAAACTCTTCTATATTCTATTATCTGCTGAGTGGAGAGGTAAACTCTTCTATATTTCTATTTATCTGCTGAGTGGAGAGGTAAACTCTTCTATATTTCTATTATCTGCTGAGTGGAGAGGTAAACTCTTCTATATTTCTATTATTATCTGCTGAGTGGAGAGGTAAACTCTTCTATATTTCTATTTATCTGCTGAGTGGAGAGGTAAACTCTTCTATATTCTATTATCTGCTGAGTGGAGAGGTAAACTCTTCTATATTTCTATTATTATCTGCTGAGTGGAGAGGTAAACTCTTCTATATTTCTATTATCTACTGAGTGAGAGAGTAAACTCTTCTATATTTCTATATTATCTGCTGAGTGGAGAGGTAAACTCTTCTATATTTCTATTATTATCTGCTGAGTGGAGAGGTAAACTCTTCTATATTCTATTATCTGCTGAGTGGAGAGGTAAACTCTTCTATATTTCTATTATCTGCTGAGTGGAGAGGTAAACTCTTCTATATTTCTATATTATCTGCTGAGTGGAGGGTAAACTCTTCTATATTTCTATTATATCTGCTGAGGAGAGGTAAACTCTTCTAATATTTCTATATTATCTGCTGAGTGGAGAGGTAAACTCTTCTATATTTCTAATTATCTGCTGAGTGGAGAGGTAAACTCTTCTATATTTCTATTATCTGCTGAGTGGAGAGGTAAACTCTTCTATAATTCTATATATCTGCTGAGTGGAGAGGTAAACTCTTCTATATTTCTATCATTATCTGCTGAGTGGAGAGGTAAACTCTTCTATATTTCTATATTATCTCTATGGAGGGTAAACTCTTCTAATTTCTATTATCTGCTAGGTAGAGGTAAATCTCTATATTTCTATTTATTGCTGAGTGGAGAGGTAAACTTCTATATTTCTTTATTATCTGCTGAGTGGAGGGTAAACTCTTCTATTTCTATATTATCTGCTGAGTGGAGGTAAACTCTTCTATATTTCTATATTATCTGCTGAGTGGAGAGGTAAACTCTTCTATATTCTATATTATCTGCTGAGTGGAAGGTAAACTCTTCTATATTTCTTATTATTGCTGATGAGAGGTAAACTCTTCTATTTTATTATTATCTGCTATGGAGAGGTAACCTTCTAATTTCTATTATTATCTGCTGAGTGGAGAGGTAAACTCTTCTATATTTCTATATTATCTGCTGAGGAGGGTAAACCTTCTATATTTTATCCGATGAGGTAAACTTTATTTCTATATATCTGTGAGGGAGAGTAAATCTTCTATATTTCTATTATCTGCTGAGTGAGAGTAAACTCTTCTATATTCTATATTATCTGCTGAGTGGAGAGGTAAACTCTTCTATATTCTTTTTATTGTGAGTGGAGAGGTAAACTCTTCTATATTTCTATATTTGCTGAGTGAGGGTAAACTCTTCTATATTTCTAATTATCTGCTGATGAGGTAAACTCTTTAATTTCTATATTATCTTGAGTGAGGGTAAACTCTTCTATATTTCTATATTATCTGCTGAGTGGAGAGGTAAACTCTTCTATATTTCTATATTATCTGCTGAGTGGAGAGGTAAACTCTTCTATATTTCTATATTATCTGCTGAGTGGAGAGGTAAACTCTTCTATATTTCTATTATTATCTGCTGAGTGGAGAGGTAAACTCTTCTATATTCTTATTATCTGCTGAGTGGAGAGGTAAACTCTTCTATATTTCTATCATTATCTGCTGAGTGGAGAGGTAAACTCTTCTATATTTTCATTATCTGCTGAGTGGAGAGGTAAACTCTTCTATATTTCTATATTATCTGCTGAGTGGAGAGTAAACTCTTCTATATTTCTATATATCTGCTGAGTGGAGAGGTAAACTCTTCTATATTTCTATTATCTGCTGAGTGGAGAGGTAAACTCTTCTATATTTCTATCATTATCTGCTGAGTGGAGAGGTAAACTCTTCTATATTTCTATATTATCTGCTGAGTGGAGGAGGTAAACTCTTCTATATTTCTATTATCTGCTGAGTGGAGAGGTAAACTCTTCTATATTTCTATATTATCTGCTGAGTGGAGGGTAAACTCTCTATATTTCTATTATTATCTGCTGAGTGGAGAGGTAAACTCTTCTATATTTCTATATTATCTGCTGAGTGGAGAGGTAAACTCTTCTATATTTCTATATTATCTGCTGAGTGGAGAGGTAAACTCTTCTATATTTCTATTATTATCTGCTGAGTGGAGAGTTAAACCCCTCACCCCCCCAACCAACCACCCCCCCCACCCACAACCCCCCCCCACACCCCCACCCCACCACCCCCCCACCCCCCACCACCCACAACCCCCCAACCCCCCCCCCCCCCAAACCCCCCACCCACCCACCCCCACCCCAACACCCCCCACCCCCCCCCCCCCCCCCCCCACCCCCCCCCAACCCACCCACCCCCCCCCCCCCCCACCCCCAACCCACCCCCCCACCCCCACCACCCCCCCCCCCACCCACCACCCCCCAACCCCCCACCCCACCCCCACCCCCCCCCCCCCCCCCCCCCCCCCCACCCCCCCCACCCCCCCCACCACCCACCCCCCCACCCCCAACCCACCCCCCACCCCACCCACACCCCACCCCCCCCCCCCCACCACCCCCACCCCCCCCACCCCAACCCCCCCCCACCCCCCCACCCACACCCCCCACCCCACCCCCCCCCCCCCCACCCCACCCCCACACCACCCCCCCCCCCCCCCCCCCCCCCCACCCCCCCCACCCACCCCCCCACCCCACCCCCCCCACCACCCCCCCCCCACCCACCACCCCCCCCCCCCCCCACCCACCCACCCCCCCCCCCACCCCCAACCCCCACCACCCACCCCCCCCCCCACCCCCCCCCCCCCCCCCCCCCACCAACCCCCCCACCCCCACCCCCCCCCCCCCACCCCACCACCCCACCACCACCCCCCCCCCCCCACCCCACCCCCCCCCCACCCCCCCCCACCCCACCCCACCCCCCCCCACCCACCCCCCACCCCCACCCCCACCACCCCCCCCACCCCACCCCCCCCCCCCCACCACCACCCACCCCCCCACCCCACCACCCCACCCCCCCCCCCCCCACACCCCCACCCCCCCACCCCCACCCCCACCCACCCACCACCCCAACCCCCCCCCCCCCCCCACCCCCCCCCCACCCCCCCCCCACCCCCCCCCCACCCCACACCCCCCCCCACCCCCCACCCCCCCCCCCCCCCCCCCCCACCCCCCCCACCCCCCCCCCACCCCCACCACCACACCCCACCCCCCCACCCCCCCCCCCCCCCCCCCACACCACCCCCCCCACACCCCCCCCCCCCCCCCCCCACCACCCCCCCCCCACCCCCCCCCCCACCCCCACCCCCCACCACCCCCCCCCCCACCACCCCCCCCCCCCCCCCCCCCCCCCCCCACCCCCCCCACCCACCCCCCCCCCCCCACCCCCCCCCCCCCCCACCCCCCCCCCCCCACCCCCCCCCCACACCCCCCCCCCCCCCCCACCCCCCCCCCCCCCCCCCCCCCCACCACCCCCCCACCCACCCCCCCCCCCCACCCCCCCCCCCCCCCCCCCCCACACCCCCCCCCCCCCCCCCCCCCACCCCCCCCCACCACCCCACCCCCCCCCCACCCCACCCCCCCCCCCCCCCAACCCCCCCCCCACCCCCACCCCCACCCACCCCCCACTCCCCCACCCCCCCCCACCCCCCCCCCCCCCCCACCCACCCCCCACCACCCCCCCACCCCACACCCCCCCCCACCCCACCCCCACCCCCCACCCCCCCACCCCCCCCCCACCCACCCACCACCCCCCACCCACCCCCCCCCACACCCCCCACCCCCCCCCCCACCCCCACCAACCCCCACCACCCCCAACCCCACCCCCACACCCCACCCCCCCCCACCCCAACCCCACCCCCCCCCCCCCCCCCAACAAACACCCCACCCCCCACCCCCCACCCCCCACCCACCCACCCCCCCCCCCCACCCCCCCCCCCCCCCCACCCCCCACCCCCACCCCCCCACCCCCCCCCCCCCCCCCCCCCCCACCCACCCCCCACCCCCACCCCCCAACCCACCCCCCCCCACCCCACCCCACCCCACCCACCCCCCCCCACCCCCCCCCCACCCCCCCCCCCCACCCCACACCCCCCACCCCCCCCCCCCACCCCCCCCCCCCCCCCCCCCCCCCCCCCCCCCCCCCCACCCCACCCCCACCCCCCCACCCCCCCCCCCCACACCCCCCCCCCCCCCACACCCCCCCCCACCCCCCCCCACCCCAACCCACCCCCCCCCCCACCCACCCCACCCCACCCCCCCCCACCCCCCACACCCCCCCACCCCCCCACCCCCCACCCCACCCCCCCCCCCCCACACCCCACACCCAACACCCCCCCCCCCCCCCCCCCCCCCCCCCCCCACCCCCCCCCCCCCCCCCCCCCCCCCCCCCCCCCCCCCCCCCCCCCCCCCCCCCCCCCCCCCCCCCCC
>JARQOD010002461.1:0-77526 GCA_033576555.1 Oophaga sylvatica
CCAGAAACCCAGCTGAACTGCTAAAATTTTTTCCGGATTCCCTCAGTTGGCCTGATTTTCGGCTGGCATAACATCTTTTTCTTGGCCATTCTGCTTCTGACGAGAACTGCTCCTAAACCTTTTACTGCACGGTGTACAGCAGGAACGGTTGGCTTAATCAGGATACGTCAAGATCTCATCGCCTTTAAGGATCTCTTTCTCTTTTGGAATGCTTAGCCTGTTCCTTACCCCAAAAAGGGGAGGATTTTTGTCTTTAGGGTTTTGGCCACTAGGAGGTCTTAGAGCGCTGCCTTCTTCTGTAATCTTTCACGAACCTTCTGTATAACCCGTTAGTCCCAGGAACTGTCGCACTTCCTTGAGGTTCTTTTGGCCCCGCCCACTTCTGGTTGCAGGACTTTCTCTGGTCCCGCTACTCTTCCGAACTGACGATGTGCCCCAAATATTGTACCTTCTGTTTGGTAGATGGCATTTTGAGGTTTCAAACTTCATCCCGTACCTGGACAGGGACTCAAATACTTCTGCCAGGTGCTTCAGATGGTCCTCATATGTCTTGGAGTACACGATGACGTCGTCTAAGTATAGCAGCACGGTTTCAAAATTGAGATGTCCCAGGCAGTTCTCCATCACTCTCTGAAATGTTCTGGGCACTGTGAGCCAAACGGCATTCTGTCGAACTCACAGAGCCCCATTGGGGTGGTGAAAGCCGTTTCTTCTCACGATCCTCCCTCAGCCACAGCCACTTGCCAGTATCCACTAGTCAGATCAAGGGTAGAAAAGTAGTTAGCCGTTTTTAGAGCAGCTATGACTCCTCTATACGTGGTAACGGGTATGCATCCTTGTGTGTTATGCGGTTCACCTGCCTTTAACCACACACATTCTCAAGCTACCATCTTTCTTTCTAACCAGGACTAGAGGTGCTGCCCAGGGACTACAACTATCCCTGATTACTCCGGCTTCTTTCATATCTCGCAACATTTCTTAGCCTTCTAAATGGCTGGGGGTATAGGCCATACCGCTCTTTGATGGGAGGATGACTGCCTGTAGGGATATGAGTGTTGTACTCCCTTAATTATCCAAATCAAGTGGATTCTTGCTAAATACTTGGGCGTACTCTTTGCACCACCCGTAATACCCCTTGCTTCTGGTGAGCGGAGTGGGTCCGTCCCAACATGGAGTTGCTGACACCATTCCGCCACCTGGGTTGCGGGTCATTGTCCTCCGCTATTTGGCGGAGTCTAAGGACTCAGCCGGGAGAATAGAATTATTGTCAACAGCATGTAGTTTAGCAATGGTTGCATAACGGGGTAAGTTTACCTCATCATTCCCCAGTTGAGAAAGCCGTACCGGTACTCTTCCATTCACCACTTCTACTACCCCCTAGCAGTCATAAGTGTAGGTCTATGTTCTGAAGGGTGGGGTCTACTACAGCTTGGTAATTCTGTCCTCTCAGAACCTATGGCTGCCCCTGCACCAGATTATCATTTCACTCATTGGGGGTATCACAATGGGATTCGAGTCAGTGACCCGTACATTACCAATTTCGCCGTCTGTAAGCTTCGCTTGCTGCTGACACACCAGGGCCCGATCTCTCTTTGGATTACTCCTTTTGCCTTGGTCGGGCAATCTCAGCGAGCTGTTGGAATAAGAACACAACTCTCCCAAACAATTACTGATAATGTTAGTACCCAAAATTATATTAAACCGTTCTCATCATTTACAGTCTTTACTACCAGAAGCCCTGGTCTTTCAACTCCGCTCTGCCCACTTTCACATCTACACATTTTGTCCCGAGTACTTCTACAGGAAACCATTAGAAGCATACACGGTAAAGTCAGGGCTCGGGGGGTTTTAAGACTGTCCATTGACCAGAACTTAGTATAAGGGCATCAGGTATTATAGAATCATAGAATCATAAATGGTAGAGTTGGAAGGGACTCCTGGGTCATTGGTCCAACCCCCTGCTCAAAGCAGGATTCTCTAAATCATCCCAGACAGAGTCTATCCGCCTCTGTTTGAAGACTCCCATTGAAGGAGAACTCACCACCTCTTGTGGCAGCCTGTTCCACTCATTGATCACCCTAACTCAAAAAGTTTTTTCTAATATCTAATCTGTTCTCCCCATTCAGTTTCATCCCATTGCTTCTAGTCTTTCCTTGTGCAAATGAGAATAAAGATGATCCTTCTACAATGTGACAGCCCTTGAGTATTTGTAGACAGCTATTAAGTCTCCTCTCAGTCTTCTTTTTGCAAGTAAACATCCCAAATCCTTGCAACCGTTCCTCATAGGACATGGTTTGCAGACGGTCACCATTCTGGTGGCTCTTCTCTGAACTTGCTCCAGTTTCTTGATGTCTTTTTTTAAAATGTGGTGCCCAAAACTGGACACAGTATTCCGATGAGGTCTGACCAAAAGAAGTAGAGGGCAATAATGACCTCACGTGACCTAGACTGTATGCTTCTGTTGATACATCCTAGAATTGCATTTGCCTTTTTTGCTGCTGATCACACTGTTGACTCATGTTCAGTCTGTCATCAATTAGTGATACCAAAGTCTTTTCACATGTGCTGTTACTTAGCCCTTTCCTCCCATTTTGTATATGCTTTTTTCATTTTTATTGCCCAGATGTAGTACTTTGCATTTTTCCCTGTTAAAAATCCATTCTGTTAGTTGCTGCCCACTGCTCCAGTTTATGTATATCTTTTTGAATCCTCTCTCTCCTTCTCTAGTATTGCTACCCCTCCTAGCTTTGTGTCATCAGCAAATTTGATCAGTTTACCCTCAATTTCCTTCCTCTAAATCATTGATAAAGATGTTGAACAATACAGGGCCCAAAACAGAGCCTTGTGGTACCCCATTGAGACATTCTTCCAACTGATGTGGCAGCCATTTACAACCACTCTTTGGTCCGATCACTAACCAGTTATGATCCACCTAACAGTTGCCTTGTCCATTCCCATACTTAGTCATTTTTCAATAAGGATGTTGGGATACTTTGTCAAATGCTTTGCTGAAGTCAAGATATAACTATATCTACAGCATTTCCCTGATCCACCAGTCAGTGATTCTGTCATAGAAGGAAATTAAGTTAGTCTGACATGATTATTAGTTACAAACCCATGCTGACTCTGGTTTTAATCACTTCATTCTTATCCGGTACTTGCATACATGTTCTTTTAATAATTTGTTCAAAGATCTTTCCTGGTATAAAGTCAGACTCACCGCCTGTAGTTCCCTGGGTCCACCTTCTTCCCCTTTTTGAAGATAGGAACAACATTTGCTCTTCTCCAGTCTTCTGGACTTTCTCCTTTTCTCCAAGAATTTTCAAGATTATGGACAGTGGTTCAAGAATTTCTTCTGCTATTCCTTCAGTACCCTGGGTGTAATTCATCTGGACCTGGAGACTTGAATTCATTTATGTTAGCTAAGTGTTTCCTTTCACTGTCTTTTGTTTTATAGATATCCTGGATTCTTCTAATCTCTTTAATAGACATTGAAGATCAGTTGATAGTTACATTTCCTTTCTGAAGAAAACAGATGCAAAATAGAATTTAAAAGTTCAGCCTTCTCAACTCCTGACTTACCATTTCATCATTTTCATCCTGTAAAAATCCTATAGCATCTTTGACTTTTCTTTTACTTTTGACGTATCCCCCAAAATCATTTTTTGTTGCTTTTGACGTCATTGCAAGCCTTAATTCATTGTCAGCTTAGATAATCTGATTTGTGCCCTGCAGGTTCTGCGACGGCATTATATTCTTCTTTAGATATGCTCCCTCTTTCCATTTGATAAACTTCTTTCTTCCTTTTTAGCATGTGTTTAAGTTCTATGTCATCCATCCTGGTTTCCTTAAATGCTTCCCATTTTTTTCCCTCTTTTCGGAATTGTTAACGATTGTGCTTTGAAATCTCATTTTTCAAGATTTTCCATCCTTCCGGGACATTTTTGTCCTTAAGGATATCCGCCCATTGGATCCCTCCAATTCTCTTTCTGATTCCTTTAAAAATCTGCCTTTCTGAAATCTAACCTTGACGTCTGAGTCTTCACAGGTCTTCCCCTCTTGTTATCCAAAATTCTAAAATAGCATGGTCACTACCTCCTAGAGTCCCAGCCACTCTTACCTCCTCCACCATTTCCCCCCTGTTTATGATGGATTAGATCCAAGGTAGCAGATCCCCTTGTTTTCTCCATTACCTTTTGGAAGATAAATTTGTCAGCAAGAGAGGATAAGAATTTCCGGGGACCTGTTAGTTTTGCCTGAGAGAGATTCCCAACAAATGTCTGGATATTTGAAAATCTCCCATGACCACTATGTCATATTTTTTGGAGAACTTGGCCATTTGATGCATAAAGAGTTCATCCATATCTTCAGCTTGCACAGGCGGCCTGTAGTAAATCCCTACAATGTGTCCTTTCCATTGTTCTGTCCTTGTATTCTTACCCAAACAGTTTCCACAGAACTCCCAGTCTCTGAAGCGTCAATCTCTGTGCAGATATACGCTTTTCTAACATACAATGCAACACCCTCCTCGTTTATCAAGTCTGTTTCTTGCAAATAAGTTTGTATCCTTCTAGCTTGTTTTTCCAATCATGTGTATCGTCCCACCAAGTCTCAGTGATTCCAATGACATAAATATTTCTTCTCCTGCGTTAGTAGCTCCATTCTCCTTGTTTGTTGCCCATGCTTTGTGCATTCGTATAGAAACACTTTAGTTTGTGATTGGTTTCTTTCCTTCAATATTTTTATTTTATGTAAATTTTTTTGTCTTTGTTTCTTCCCCTTCACTTCTAATAGCAGAAATTCAATAGTATTTTTCAAGTGTATGGCTTTTGCTGGGGTTTTGCTTCCCTTCCCACATTGTTTCTAGTTTAAAGCTCTCCTGATGAGTGTAGCAAGGCGACTTCCAAATACATGTTTTCCAGTCTTCGTAGGGTGCACCCCATCTTAGCAAGTAGTCATTGTATAGGTAATTCACTCCGTGATCCAGAAATCCAAATCCTTGCTGACGGCACCATCGACGTAGCCAGTTGTTCACCTGCAGAATCTTATTCCACCTCCTTGTTCCATGGCCATCCACTGGGAGGATGGAAGAGAAGACCACCTGCGCTCCCAGTTCTTTCACTTTCTTACCTAAGTTTTCAAAGTCACTGCAGAGGGGTTCCAGGTCGTTTCTAGCGGTGTCCCTTTTTCCCCACATGTATTAGCAGGAATGGGTAGTCATCTTTAGGTCTGAAGAGTCCTGATATCCTGCTCTCAGTTGGCTCGATTTTATAACTGCTGTAGTCCCCCTTCCTTCTTTCCTTTCTAAACTCTGTTCAGAGCAGCTCACAGGACGTTCCGTCAGCTGTATACACGCTGTAGCTCCGAGAGTCACTTTCCAGTTTTAGGGAACACAGGCAGTTGTTCTGAGATAAGGCTTCAGAGGTAACTCTGACTAGGCTAGAGTGATTTCCTCCACTCGTACTAGCCTCCACTTCAATTCAAGATGAACTACCTGAGCTCTGTCAGCAATCAGTCTTCTCTCCTCCCCTCCAAGACTGAACTAACTCACTCTAGCTCAGACTGAGCTCTGACAGGAATCCTCTCACTCTGGTGTCCTGAAGAGAACTGAACTGTCTGAGGTACAACCAAAAAACTAGAATAGCTGTCTGGCTAGAATGCCTACTGCTGCATTTCTCCACGCCCCTAAATACCTGAATCTAAGGGGCTCCCTCTGGTGGCTCCTGGGGAAATGTGAGATGTGAATGAATATCAGGTTTTGCAATTACCTTCCTGTGCATCCTCCTGGAGACATGTGTACCAAGCGCAGCTGGGCCACACAGATGTGCTGCGCAACTATTGTTAAAAAAAAAAAAAATTCAAAATTATTCACGTTGTTATTAAGTCACAGCAGTAGTGTAGAGGGGGCCAAGGTTCGTAACCTCTCGTCTTGCTCTCCACGATCATTGAAGGGGCCTTCAGCTAGGAGTCCGTTGCGAATTGTTACTTGCCCCTCTCTTATTAAATTGACTAAACTGTGACCGACCTGTTCAACCCATCCAGGCCCGTTGGTGGTTTTTTTACAGGATTGGTGCCAGGCGGGAAGGCACTGTTTACATCACACGGGAGGGACGGGAGTCACAGCACTTGGTGGTTGGGAGCAGATTTCCTGACGGATATTATCTATTTTTTCTAGAAAGTGAGGCCAGGTCATTAGCACAAATGTCTGTGACAGGGGCTTGTGCTTTTGGCCTGAGGAGGGAGTGAAAAGTGTCAAAAAGTTTCTTGGGGTTGTTGGCTAGTGAGGAGATCAGTGTGGTGAAGTAGGTCTGTTTGGCGAGGTGAAGTGCAGCGTTATAGGCTCTTAACATAAATTTGAAGTGGATGAAGTCTTCTGGTGTGTGAGTTTTTTCTCCACAGGCGTTCAGCACTCCTAGAGCATCGCTGGAGAGTTCGATTTTGTGATGTGAGCCAGAGCTGTTTAACACTGTGTTGGAGGTTCTGAGCGTGAGCGGCACTACTTGGTCCAGGGTGCTCATGAAATATTTGTATAAGACGCATGCATTCATGATCTCCTCCTATTTGGAACTATTTTAATTTATTTTCTAATACGGGTGATAAAAAAGCAAATTTTATGCTAATTCACATGAAAATAATGCTTCAAATCCTCTTAAAAGAGAATCTATCACCCTAAATTGGCAGGATATTTAAATGAGGGCAGTGAGGTCAATGGGCGGTGTTTTGGGTACTTGCCTTAACATGTTGTTCGCCGCTGTCTCCATTATTTCTGGGAATTGTAGTCGTTGCCCTCCATATAACGCACCTGCTCATTTCAATCTTGAATTGCGCACGCGCAGTATGCTTTACCCGCAGATTGCAATTGCGCAGGCGCGTTTATATGGAGGGCAACGACTACATTCCCAAAATAATGGAGACAGCGGCAAACAACATGTTAAGGCAAGTACCCAAAACACCGCCCATCTAAACCTGACTGCCATCATTTAAATACCCCGCCAATTTGGGGTGACAGATTCCCTTTAAAGTTTCCTATTAATTTGACTGCAAAATCTTAAAAAAAAAAAAAACAGGGGAGCTTTGTTTTGATGACGTAAATGCCTAATGGAAAGAAAACAAATATAGAACAGCATTATGATAAAATACATGTGAGTGATAGAAATATGGAGAACATGTAGTTATATGTAAAAAAATACTATACCACATCCGATGAATTCACAGTAGATTGTATTCACCTAGTAAGACAAAATTCAAAATCATTTCTGCCATTGTATATTCTACAAAAATAAAAATACAGCAATTTTAAGCCTCAAGTAAATGACATGAAAGCAAAAACCTTTAAATACATACAAGCTGAAAATACATAAATACATATATACACACACCTCTGGAAAAATTGAGAAAACACTGCCAAACTTACAGTTTGATTTTTTCTATTTATAGGCATTTTTGATAAACTGTAAATTGCTCTTTTAGTCGATAAACTACTGACGTGGTCTTGCTCGGAATTTCAAAGCAATAAATATTTAATTTTCAGAATAGAAAATAGTTGAAATTAGAAAAAAATAATGTTCTTGCAGAACTCAAATGCAAATAAACAAAGTTCATAATCATTATAAACAACAATACTAATGTTTTAACTCATGACCAGTTAACAAATCATTATTTAGTGTAAAACCATGATTGTTAACCCCAGCTCCATACCTGACAGTAGCCCGTACAGTCTATATCTACAGTAATAAAATACCTGACAGGAGCCCGTACATCTATATCTACAATAATATAATAATAAATAATCTTTATTTTATTTAGCGCCAAATATTACGCAGCGCTTTACATTTTAACAATTTCAAAACACAAGTCATAGGTAAAAACCCGTAACAATACAAAAATTTAAAAGCAAATAAGCCGACCCTGCTCGTGAGAGCTTACAATCTACAATGAGGTGGGAGAACAAAGTAAAAAGGTGTATAATACAATGGTGCATTTACAATGATGGGTCCAGCCATCTTGAGGAGTGGGGGATGGATGGAGATAGTGAATGGGCCTACACACACACACTTACACATAGAATGACTTTGGTTAGTGAATGTGATAGGCCGCTCTGAACAAATGTGTTTGAGGGAGCGCCTGAAACCATGCAAATTGTGGATATCCTAATTTCTTGGGTAGAGCATTCCAGAGGATTGGCGCAGCACGGGAGAAGTCTTGGAGTCGGGAGTGGGAGTACGATTAGTGCAGAGTTAGTCGAACGTCGTTTGCAGAGCGCAGCAGTCGGTTGGGCGATAGATAGAAATGAGGGAGGAGATGTAGGGGGGTGCTGCACTGTGGAGAGATTTGTGGGTGAGAACCAGTACTTTGAAAATTGGGTCCTATAATGAATGGGCAGCCAGTGTAAGGACTGGCGAAGAGCGGACGCGTCCGAGTACCGATTAGCCAGATGGATGACCCTGGCTGCTGCATTAAGGATGGACTGGAGAGGGGATAGTCGAGTAATGGGGAGGCCAAGTAATAGTTTCGTTGCAGTAGTCCAGGCGGGGGTGATCAATGCTACATGAGGGTTTTTTGTTGTTTCCATTGTGAGGAAAGGGCGGATTCTAGAGATGTTCTTTAGGTGTAGACGGCAAGAGCGGGCAAGAGATTGTATATGGGAGGGGAAGGAGAGATTGGTGTCAAACATAACACCCAGACAGCGAGCCTGCTGCCGGGGTGTTATTATGTGCCGCCCACAGAGAGGGAAATGTCAGATTTTAGGGAGGTTATTAGACGGCGGGGCAGAAGCAGTTTAGTCTTGGAGAGGTTAAGTTTCAGATAGAGAGCGGACATGAATGTTGGAGACTGCGGACAGACAGTCGGTGGTGTTCTGTAGAACAGCGGGGTAAGGTCGGGGGATTGACGTGTATATTGTGTGTCATCGGCATAAGATGGTACTGAAACCCAAATCTGCTGATGGTCTTCCAATTGGGCCGTGTAAGAGAGAAGAAAAGGGGGCCCAAGGACTGAGCCCTGGGGTACACCGACAGTGAGAGGAAGAGGAGAGATGACGTGGAGCCAAGAACGAGACACTGAAGGAGCGGTCAGAAAGATAGGAGGAGAACCAGGAAGAACAGTGTCCTTAATACCTAGTGACTGGAGCCTAGACAGTAGGAGACGGTGGTACAACCGTGTCAAAAGCTGCAGAAAGGTCGAGTAGAATGAGCAGAGAGTGGTCACCGTTCGTTTTGCTGTAAGAAGGTCATTGGTCACTTTGATGAGTGCAGTTTCAGTGGAATGTAGGGGTCGGAAGCCAGACTGTGAAGGGTCTAGGAGGGAGTGAGTGGAGAGGTAACGGGTGAGGCGGGATATACTAGGCGCTCCAAAAGTTTAGAGATTAAGGGGAGATTGGAGACCGGTCTGTAGTTGTTTGTGCGGGAAAGGGGTTTCGAGAGCGGGTTTCTTTAGTAGAGGAGTAATGATGGAGTGTTGAAGAGGATGGGAAAATGCCAGAGGAGAGGGAGAGATTAAAGATTGTAGTTAGGTGAGTTGTGACAACTGGAAGAGAGACTGAGGAGATGTGAGGGGATGGGGTCGGTAGTGCATGTAGTCGGACGAGAGGAGGAGGGAGTCTGGAGACTTTTTCTTCTGTGATGGTATAAAATTTGTGGAAAGTGAGCCAGGGGAAATGCAGGGTGGGATGGGGGTCACAGCACTTGGTGGTTGAGAGCAGATTTCCTGACGGATAGTATCTATTTTTTCTATAAAGTGGGAGGCCGGGTCGTCAGCACAAAGTCTGTATAGGGGCTTGTGTTTTTGGGCCCTGAGAGGGAGTGAAAATGTCAAAGAGTTTCTTGGGGTTGTTGCTAGTGAGGAGATTCAGTGTGGTGAAGTAGGTCTGTTTGGCGAGGTGAAGGGCAGCATTATAAGTTCTTAACATGAATTTTAAAGTGGATGAAGTCTTCTGGTATGCAGGTTTTTCTCCAGAGGCGTTCAGCACTCCTAGAGCATCGCTGAAGAAGTCGAGTGTGCAATGTGACCCAGGGCTGTTTTACTGTTGTTTGGAGGTTCTGAGGGTGAGGCGTGCTACTTGGTCAAGGGTGTTTCTAAGAGTTCATTGTAGTGATGAACAGCCAGGTCAGTACAGGAAAAAGAGAGTTTGGGGGACGCGATAAGTGTAGGGAGTCTGAAAGTGTCTGAGGTTAATGGCTTGTAGATTTCTGAATGTGTGGTAGGTGGGAGTGCGCTGGGGTGGTGGAGGATTTGTGAGCATGAAGGAGAAAAATGTTTGGTCAGAGAGTGGAAGCGTGAGTTATTTAGGTGGGAGATTGAACAGAGGCGGACAAAGACCAGGTCAAGGTGTTGCCATCCTTGTGTGTCTCAAGGTTGAAAGCTGTGAGAGGCCTAGAGAAGTGGTTAGTGATAAAGCTGAGATGCAGATGTGGAGTAGGGCTGTTAATGGGATGTTGAAGTCTCCAAGGATAAGGGTTGGTAGTTCTGAGGACATGAAGTGCGGCAGCCAGGCTGAGAAGTGTCAAGGAACTGGGTGGGCGAGCCTGGGGGCCGATATATGACCGCAACTCTGGGGAGAGGGGATGAAGAGCCTGTTTGGTGTGGACCTCAAAGAAGGGAATGAGAGTGATGGAAAATGGGGGATGACCTGGAAAGTGCATTGGGGGACAGGAGTATGCCAACTCCACCACCATGTCTGTTTGTGGGTCTCGGGGAATGGGAGAACTGTAAACCACCATAGGAAATGGCAGCAGGGGAGACCGTGTCAGAATCCTGAATCCAGGGTTTTAGTGAGTGCCAACAGATTAAGAGAGTGGTTCAGAAAGTAGTTGTGCAGGAAGGGTGCTTGTTGCATGCAGACCGTGGATTCCAGAGGGCACAATTGAAAGAAGGAGATGAGGGAGTGCAAGTAATATAATAAGATTATTATGGTTTCGGTATGAGGTAGGGTAGGGATTGAGGTTGGGGGATGGTGACCAGGGTTGGGGGAGATGTCCCTGAAATCAGTAGGAGTAGGAAGATAAAGAGCAGGTAGTTTTTGGAATTGTAATAGGTTTTTTTCTTGATGTGTTTGGGGAAGATGGGCTGAGGTTTTTCAGGAAGGTGAGGAGTGCATGGGAGCTGTACATGGGAGAGGGAAGGATAGAGGGGCGATGTTGATGAGTCGTGATGGGGGGGATGGGGCGGTGAATGTGGATGGCAAGGGGAACACAGGAGATAGGGATAAAATACATAATTAAAAAGAAGCAAAGTGTGGGGTACCTGATTCCGTCCTGATTAATATATTGGTCAACTTACAGTCAAATTCCAGTCCAATTCTAGTTAATTCATAGTCTAGTAATTAGAAATCTGTAATTTGAAATATGGAAGTTGAAAGATGGAGGTCAGACTCGGTCTTGTCAGACTCATGGCTGAGGCTAAATGTGCACTTGAGAGGAAGCAGCTGTGAGGGGGGTTGTGGGCGTGATTACCCAGACCACATGGTCACAGTTAAGCAAAGCTAATAAAAGAGGGGGAAGGGACTGGCAACTCAGGTATGCATGGAAGACACAAGGGGAATGAATGCATTGTGAATACAGGAAGATGGGTAAGTGAAATGTCAGGATACTATATGCACTTCATAAACAGTCAAAAACAGAGAAAAAGCTGCATAGATGATTGCATACCATGCAAAATTAAAGCAGTTCAAAAAACACAGACACAGCAATTTGGCAAAGCTGGAGATATTTGCTTCATACCTGTAGGAAGAGGAGAAAGAGGAGAAACAGCTTGATTAGAGTGGTACAGATGACATTGCAGGAGCGATGAGTGGGCAAATGCATTCTAGAATTCTAGTCTAATTCATAGTCTAGTAATTAGAAATCTGTAATTTGAAATATGGAAGTTGAAAGATGGAGGTCAGACTCGTCTTGTCAGACTCATGGCTGAGGCTAAATGTGCACTTGAGAGGAAGCAGCTGTGAGGGGGGTTGTGGGCGTGATTACCCAGACCACATGGTCACAGTTAAGCAAAGCTAATAAAAGAGGGGGAAGGGACTGGCAACTCAGGTATGCATGGAAGACACAAGGGGAATGAATGCATTGTGAATACAGGAAGATGGGTAAGTGAAATGTCAGGGATACTATATGCACTTCATAAACAGTCAAAAACAGAGAAAAAGCTGCATAGATGATTGCATACCATGCAAAATTAAAGCAGTTCAAAAAACACAGACACAGCAATTTGGCAAAGCTGGAGATATTTGCTTCATACCATGCAAAATTAAAGCAGTTCAAAAAACACAGACACAGCAATTTGGCAAAGCTGGAGATATTTGCTTCATACCTGTAGGAAGAGGAGAAAGAGGAGAAACAGCTTGATTAGAGTGGTACAGATGACATTGCAGGAGCGATGAGTGGGCAAATGCATTCTAGAATTCTAGTCTAATTCATAGTCTAGTAATTAGAAATCTGTAATTTGAAATATGGAATTTGAAATAGTAAGCCTGTGCA
Source organism: Oophaga sylvatica (assembly GCA_033576555.1). Lineage (NCBI taxonomy): Eukaryota > Metazoa > Chordata > Amphibia > Anura > Dendrobatidae > Oophaga > Oophaga sylvatica. The sequence continues at coordinate 12,471 of JARQOD010002461.1, forward strand.
GACAACGTCTGTGCAGACGAATGGCTCTGAATATATCTGGGACTGAGGTGGATCAGCTGTGAGGGGGGATGTGGGCGTGATTACCCAGACCACATGGTCACAGATAAGCAAAGCTAATAAAAGAGGGGGGAAGGGACTGGCAGCTCAGGTATGCATGGGAGACACAAGGGGAAAGAATGCATTGTGAATACAGGAGGATGGGTAAGTGAAATGCCAGGGATATTATAGAAAAATATTTAGAGTTGAGAGTCCTCAGTGGTTGATACCTTTTAATGGCTAACTGAAAAGATGGTAACAAATTGCAAGCTTTCGAGACTACTCAGGTCTCTTCATCAGGCTGAACTAATACAAAATCTGAAGAATCACATATTTATACACAAAAACACAGAAAAAATGCAATAGGTAAGACCAGTGACGTGAAGCAGAATAGTCATTATGGCAGAGGGATGAGCATAAATATTGGAACAATTCATAGATAAGGAGAGAAAGTTTTATTACCCTCTGATTGGGGTCTGGTAATGTTTTGTGATGTTTTCACAGGGTATTTGGAGTAAATTCCTTAATTGATGTAATAGGCCATAAAACCTAATTATATGTACTAAATGTCCAACTGGGGGTCTGTATGTGGGGGAGACCGGGCAAAAACTGAGAACAAGGATGAATTCTCATCGCCACGCAATAAGAGAAAAAATAATGGATCTACCTGTGGCAAAACATTTTTGCTCCCCTGATCATAGCATGTCAGATATGAAAATACTGGTACTAAGAAGCAGATTCACATCTCAGAGGCAGAGAAGAATTTGCGAATACAAATTGATGGTGACCTTTGACACTCTTAATGCTGGAATGAACCTGTCACATGGTTTTATGGCCTATTACATCAATTAAGGAATTTACTCCAAATACCCTGTGAAAACATCACAAAACATTACCAGACCCCAATCAGAGGGTAATAAAACTTTCTCTCCTTATCTATGAATTGTTCCAATATTTATGCTCATCCCTCTGCCATAATGACTATTCTGCTTCACGTCACTTGTCTTACCTATTGCATTTTTTCTGTGTTTTTGTGTATAAATATGTGATTCTTCAGATTTTGTATTAGTTCAGCCTGATGAAGAGACCTGAGTAGTCTCGAAAGCTTGCAATTTGTTACCATCTTTTCAGTTAGCCATTAAAAGGTATCAACCACTGAGGACTCTCAACTCTAAATATTTTTCTATCTACTGGCTAACACGGTACGAAGATATACATCTTTACTGTAGGGATATTATATGCACTTATTAAACAGTCAAAAACAGAGAAAAAGCTGCATAGATGATTGCATACCATGCAAAATTAAAGCAGTTCAAAAAACACAGACACAGCAATTTGGCAAAGCTGGAGATATTTGCTTCATACCATGCAAAATTAAAGCAGTTCAAAAAACACAGACACAGCAATTTGGCAAAGCTGGAGATATTTGCTTCATACCTGTAGGAAGAGGAGAAAGAGGAGAAACAGCTTGATTAGAGTGGTACAGATGACATTGCAGGAGCGATGAGTGGGCAAATGCATTCTAGAATTCTAGTCTAATTCATAGTCTAGTAATTAGAAATCTGTAATTTGAAATATGGAAGTTGAAATAGTAAGCCTGTGCAGACAACGTCTGTGCAGACGAATGGCTCTGAATATATCTGGGACTGAGGTGGATCAGCTGTGAGGGGGATGTGGGCGTGATTACCCAGACCACATGGTCACAGATAAGCAAAGCTAATAAAAGAGGGGGGAAGGACTGGCAACTCAGGTATGCATGGGAGACACAAGGGGAAAGAATGCATTGTGAATACAGGAGGATGGGTAAGTGAAATACCAGGGATATTTATGCACTTATTAAACAGTCAAAAACAGAGAAAAAGCTGCATAGATGATTGCATACCATGCAAAATTAAAGCAGTTCAAAAAACACAGACACAGCAATTTGGCAAAGCTGGAGATATTTGCTTCATACCATGCAAAATTAAAGCAGTTCAAAAAACACAGACACAGCAATGGCAAAGCTGGAATATTTGCTTCATACCATGCAAAATAAAGCAGTTCAAAAAACACAGACACAGCAATTTGCAAACTGGAGATATTTGCTAACCATGCAAAATAAAGCATTCAAAAACACAGACACAGCAATTTGGCAAAGCTGAGTATTTGCTTCATACCATGCAAAATTAAAGCATTCAAAAAACACAGACACAGCATTTGGCAAAGCTGGAGATATTTGCTATACCATGCAAAATTAAAGCAGTTCAAAAAACACAGACACAGCAATTTGGCAAAGCTGGAGATATTTGCTTCATACCATGCAAAATTAAAGCAGTTCAAAAAACACAGACACAGCAAGGCAAAGCTGGAGATATTTGCTTCATACCAGCAAAATAAGCAGTAAAAAACACAGACACAGCAATTTGGCAAAGTGGAGTATTGCTATACATGCAAATTAAGCATTCAAAAACACAGACACAGCAATTTGGCAAAGCTGGAGATATTTGCTTCATACCTGTTTAAGAGTCAAAAAAGAACAGCATTTGGACAAAAGCGGAGATATTGCTCATCAGAAAATAAACATTAAAAAAAACAGAATTTGCAAATGGAAATTTGTATACTGCAAAATTAAGATTCAAAACAAGAACAGCATTGAGAAAGCTGAGAATTGCCATAAGCCAGAAATTAAAGCATTCAAAAAACACGACACAGCAATTGCAAGGGAGATATTGCTATACCAGCAAAATTAAGCATTCAAAAAACACAGACACAGCAATTGAAAGCTGAGTATGTTATACCATCAAAATTAAAGCAATTAAAACAAGATCAACAATGCAAAAGCTGAAATGTTCATACCATGCAAAATTAAAGAGTTCAAACAAAAAAACAGCAATTGCAAAGCGAAGAATGCTATATAGCCATGCAAAATAAAGCAGTTCAAAAAACACAAACAGAATTTGCAAACTGAATATTTGCTTCATACTAGCGAAAGAAATGAGGAGAAACACTTGATTAGAGTGTACAAACATGCAAGATTGCATGATTAGAATCAGTTAATTCAACAAAAAGAATCGAATTGAATTGGGAAATAAGCTTGCAGAATATGCTATAATGCAGATCTGAAAAACGACGAGTGGAAAGCTGAGAATTGCTATACCAGAAATAGGTCAAAAACAGAAAGCAATAAGAGGGGAGATGGCAAGACTGCAATCATATGCATGAACAAAGTGAAAGAATCATTTGAAAGTGGAATGTAAGTGATGCCAGCAGATTTAAGCATTATAAAGCAAACAATTGGAAAAGCTGATAGTGTTGATACTGCAAAATTAAAGCGTTCAAAAAACCAGACACAGCAATTTGGCAAAGCTGAGAATTTGCTTCAACCATGCAAAATAAAGCAGTTCAAAAACACAACAAGCAATTTGGAAAGTGGGTATTGTATACATGCAAAATTAAGCAGTTCAAAAAACAGCACAAATTGGAAAGCTGAGATATTGCTTCATACCATGCAAAATTAAAGCAGTTCAAAAAACACAGACACAGCAATTTGGCAAAGCTGGAGATATTTGCTTCATACCATGCAAAATTAAAGCAGTTCAAAAAACACAACACAGCAATTTGGCAAAGCTGGAGATATTTGCTTCATACCATGCAAATTAAGCATTCAAAAACACAACGATTGGCAACGGAATTTGCTCAACTCAAAATAAAGCAGTTCAAACAAAGAGTGAAAGCTAGAATGCAAAAGCAGCAAGACACAGCAAACAGTTACCAAAGCATGGCAATGAGATATTTGCTTCATACCATGCAAAATTAAAGCAGTTCAAAAAACACAGACACAGCAATTTGGCAAAGCTGGAGATATTTGCTTCATACCATGCAAAATTAAAGCAGTTCAAAAAACACAGACACAGCAATTTGGCAAAGCTGGAGATATTTGCTTCATACCATGCAAAATTAAAGCAGTTCAAAAAACACAGACACAGCAATTTGGCAAAGCTGGAGATATTTGCTTCATACCATGCAAAATTAAAGCAGTTCAAAAAACACAGACACAGCAATTTGGCAAAGCTGGAGATATTTGCTTCATACCATGCAAAATTAAAGGCAGTTCAAAAAACACAGACACAGCAAATTGGCAAAGCTGGAGATATTTGCTTCATACCATGCAAAATTAAAGCAGTTCAAAAAACACAGACACAGCAATTTGGCAAAGCTGGAGATATTTGCTTCATACCATGCAAAATTAAAGCAGTTCAAAAAACACAGACACAGCAATTTGGCAAAGCTGGAGATATTTGCTTCATACCATGCAAAATTAAAGCAGTTCAGAAAAACAGCACAGACACAGCAATTTGGCAAAGCTGGAGATATTTGCTTCAACATGCAAATTATAAGCAGTTCAAAAAACACAGACACAGCAATTTGGCAAAGCTGGAGATATTTGCTTCATACATGCAAAATTAAAGCAGTTCAAGACAAGAACTTGCAAGGAGAATTTGCTCATGCAAAATTGGACAAGACAGCTTGGAGGGAGATATTGGCTTCATACAACAATGGTCAAATAAGAAAGCAATTCAAAGGGAAGGACACTCAAGTAGCATCAACAAGGCAATTTGGAAAGTGGAGATATTTGTTCATACAGAATGGTAAGACACAATGCAAAGGGAAATAGCACTATAAAGAGGGAAAAGACAAGCTGAAAAGATGCATTGCAGGAGCGATGAGTGGCAAATGCATTCTAGAATTCTAGCTAATTCATAGTCAAATTAAAGATTGTATCTGAAATAAATTTAAAAGTAACCCGTGCAGCAATTTGGCAGAGAATGGCTCTGAAATCTGGACTGATATCGCTGTGAGGGATGTGCTTCCCCTACCATGGCAAAGATTTAAAGCAAATTAAAAAAAGGACCAGCTCAGTATTGGGCAAAGGGAGAAAATTTGTGATGTATAAATGCCAGGGAAAATTAAAAAACAGTTCAAAAAACAGAGAAAACAGCTTGGCAAGAGTATTTGCATACCATGCAAAATTAAAGCAGTTCAAAAAACACAGACACAGCAATTTGGCAAAGCTGGAGATATTTGCTTCATACCATGCAAAATTAAAGCAGTTCAAAAAACACAGACACAGCAATTTGGCAAAGCTGGAGATATTTGCTTCATACCATGCAAAATTAAAGCAGTTCAAAAAACACAGACACAGCAATTTGGCAAAGCTGGAGATATTTGCTTCATACCATGCAAAATTAAAGCAGTTCAAAAACACAGACACAGCAATTTGGCAAAGCTGGAGATATTTGCTTCATACCATGCAAAATTAAAGCAGTTCAAAAAACACAGACACAGCAATTTGGCAAAGCTGGAGATATTTGCTTCATACCATGCAAAATTAAAGCAGTTCAAAAAACACAGACACAGCAATTTGGCAAAGCTGGAGATATTTGCTTCATACCATGCAAAATTAAAGCAGTTCAAAAAACACAGACACAGCAATTTGGCAAAGCTGGAGATATTTGCTTCATACCATGCAAAATTAAAGCATTCAAAAAAACACAGACACAGCAATTTGGCAAAGCTGGAGATATTTGCTTCATACCTGTAGGAAGAGGAGAAAGAGGAGAAACAGCTTGATTAGAGTGGTACAGATGACATTGCAGGAGCGATGAGTGGGCAATGCATTCTAGAATTCTAGTCTAATCATAGTCTAGTAATTAGAAATCTGTAATTTGAAATATGGAATTTGAAATAGTAAGCCTGTGCAGACAACGTCTGTGCAGACGAATGGCTCTGAACATATCTGGGACTGAGGTGGATCAGCTGTGAGGGGGGATGTGGCGTGATTACCCAGACCACATGGTCACAGATAAGCAAAGCTAATAAAAGAGGGAGGAAGGGACTGGCAGCTCAGGTATGCATGGGAGACACAAGGGAAAGAATGCATTGTGAATACAGGAGGATGGGTAAGTGAAATGCCAGGATATTATATGCATTATTAAACAGTCAAAAACAGAAAAAAGCTGCATAGATGATTGCATACCATGCAAAATTAAAGCAGTTCAAAAAACACAGACACAGCAATTTGGCAAAGCTGGAGATATTTGCTTCATACCATGCAAAATTAAAGCAGTTCAAAAAACACAGACACAGCAATTGGCAAAGCTGGAGATGATTGCTTCAACCTAAGTAAGCAAAGAATGGAAAGGATCTCGAAAGAAAACAGAACTTGAGCATATTAGAGTGGTACAGAATGACATTGAGGAGAATGAGTGGGCCAATGCTTCTAGAATCAGTCTATCATAGTCAGAAATTGAAATCTGAATTTGAAATGGAATTTGAAATAGTAAGCCTGTGCAGACAAGTCATGCAGAAATGCTGAATAATTGGACTGAGGTGGATCAGCTGAGGGATGTGGCGTGATTACCCAGACACAGGCAAGATAAAGCAGTAATAAAAGAGATGCATCAGTACAGGAAACAGGAAAGATGCATTTGAATACAGCAGGATGTAAGTGAAAGCGGAAAGCACTTATTAAACAGTCAAAACAGAGAAAAAGCTCTGAGTTGCATACCATGCAAAATTAAAGCATTCAAAAAACACAGACACAGCAATTTGGCAAAGCTGGAGATATTGCTTCATACCTGTAGGAAGAGGAGAAAGGAGAAACAGCTTGATTAGAGTGGTACAGATGACATTGCAGAGCGATGAGTGGGCAAATGCATTCAAGAATTCTAGTCTAATTCATAGTCTAGTAATTAGAAATCTGAATTTGAAATATGGAATTTGAAATAGTAAGCCTGTCAACAACGTCTGTGCAGACGAATGGCTCTGAAATATCTGGACTGAGGTGGATCAGCTGTGAGAGGGGGATTGGGCGTGATTACCCAGACCACATGGTCACAGATAAGCAAAGCTAATAAAAGAGGGACAGGACTGCAGCCAGGTATGCATGGGAGACACAAGGGAAAGAATGCATTGTGAATACAGAGAGATGGGTAAGTGAAATGCCAGGGATATATATGCACTTATTAAACAGTCAAAAACAAGAAAAAGCTGCAAAATGATTGCATACCATGCAAAATTAAAGCAGTTCAAAAAACACAGACACAGCAATTTGGCAAAGCTGAGATATTTGCTTCTACCTGTAGGAAAGGAGTAGCATTCAAAAACAACCAGCATTTGCAAGTAGAATTGCTTCATACCACAATAAGCTTCAAAACACACAGAATTTGAAGCGGATTTGCTTCATACTGCAAATAAGCAGTTCAAAAAAGACCCATTGCAAAGCTGATATTTTCATCATCAAAATAGCATCAAAACACAACACAGCAATTGCAAAGCTGGAGATATTGCTTCAACGTAGGAAGAGAGAAAGGGAGAACAGCTTGATTAAGTGGTACAGTGACATTGCAGGAGCGATGAGTGGGCAAAGCTTCTAGATTCAGTCTATCATAGTTATAATTAAATCTGTAATTGAAATTGAATTTGAATATAAGCGTGCAGACAACGTCTTGCGCGAATGGCTCTGAAATCTGGGCTGAGGTGGATCAGCGTGAGGGGAGGGCGTGATTACCAGACACATGTCACGATAAGCAAAGCTAATAAAAGGGGAAGGGATGGCACTCAGTGCATGGAGAACAAGGAAAGAATGCATTGTGAATACGGTGGTAAGTGAAGCAGGATATTAATGCATTATTAAACAGTCAAACAGAAAAGCTGCTAGATGATTGCTACCATGCAAAATTAAGCAGTTCAAAACACAGCACAGCAATTTGGCAAGTGGAATATTGCTTCATACCATGCAAAATTAACAGTTCAAAACAGACACAGCAATTGCAAGCTGGAGATATTTGCTCATACATGCAAATTAAGCAGTTCAAAAACAGACACAGCATTGCAAAGTGAGATATTCTTCTACCACAAATAAAAGTTCAAACACAACACGCAATTGGCAAGCTGAGATATTGCTTCAACCATGCAATAAGCATTCAAAAACAAGACACGCAATGCAAGTGGGATATGCTTCATCATGCAATAAGCTCAAAACAAACAACAATTGGCAAAGCTGAGATATTGCTTTACCTGAAAGAAAAAAACATGAAGATGAAGAATGCAGAAAACACACAGCAATTGAAATCGAAATATTGATTCTTACATGAAAATAAGCAAAAAAAAAGCAAATCAAATGGGAGTCTTCATCAAAATAAGAGTAAACAGAAATGCAATACATCAAAACAAAAACAAATGTCCATGAATAAGCTTCAAAAAGACACAATTGAAGCGGAGATTTTGCTTCATACCTGTAAGAAGAGAAAGAGAAAAAGAAACAAGAACAATGCAAACTAGATTTGCTTCAAATAGAGTAAAACACAAGCAATGATGAATGCTCACGCAATAAGAGTTCCAAAAAAAGGCACGCAATTGGCAACGTGGATATTGCTTCTACTAGAGAGAAAGAAACATTGTAGGTATACATCCAAAGAGGAAACAATTAAGGACAGAGCACAGCGATGAGTGGGCAAATGCATTCTAGAATTCTAGTCTAATTCATAGTCTAGTAATTAGAAATCTGTAATTTGAAATATGGAAGTTGAAAGAACTGAGCAGACACGTCTTGTCAGACATGGCTGAATAATGGACTGAGTGGACAGCTGTGAGGGGGGTGTGGGCGTGATTACCCAGACCACATGGTCACAGTAAGCAAAGCTAATAAAAGGGGGAGGGACTGAACTCAGGTATGCATGGAGACACAAGGGGAAAGAATGCATTGTGAATACAGGAGATGGGTAAGTGAAATGCAGGGATATATATGCACTTATAAACAGTCAAAAAGAGAAAAAGCTGCATAGATGATTGCATACCATGCAAAATTAAAGCAGTTCAAAAAACACAGACACAGCAATTTGGCAAAGCTGGAGATATTTGCTTCATACCATGTAGGAAGAGGAGAAAGAGGAGAAACAGCTTGATTAGAGTGGTACAGATGACATTGCAGGAGCGATTGCAAATGCTTCTAGAATTCTGTCTAATTCTAGTCTTAATTAGAATCTGATTGATATGAATTGAAATATAGCTGTGCAACAACGTCGTGCAGACAAATTGGCTCTGAATATATCTGGACTGAGGTGGATCAGCTGGAGGGGATTGTGGGCGTGATTCAGACACATGCACAGAAAGAAAGCTAATGGGGAAGACTGCAGCTCGTGCATAGACACAAGACAGAAGCAATTGTAAACAGGAGGAGGGTAAGTGAAAGCCAGGATATTTGACTAAGTCAACGAGAAGCTGCAGAGAGCTATGCAAAATTAAAGCAGTTCAAAAAACACAGGCACAGCAATTTGGAAAGCTGAGTATTGTTAGATGAATAGGTAAAATAAGCCAAATTGCAGGGGAATCTTTACCATGCAAAATTAAGCAGTTCGAAAAACAAGACAGCATTTGGCAAAGCTGGAGAATTGCTCATACCATGCAAAATTAAAGCAGTTAAAAAAGACAGACACAGCAATTTGGCAAAGCTGGAGATATTTGCTTCATACCATGCAAAATTAAAGCAGTTCAAAAAACACAGACACAGCAATTTGGCAAAGCTGGAGATATTTGCTTCATACCATGCAAAATTAAAGCAGTTCAAAAAACACAGACACAGCAATTTGCAAAGCTGGAGATATTTGCTTCATACCATGCAAAATTAAAGCAGTTCAAAAAACACAGACACAGCAAATTTGGCAAAGCTGGAGATATTTGCTTCATACCTGGGAAAGGGAAGAGAGAAACAGCTGATTAGAGAGTACAGAGACATTGCGAGCAGAGTGGGCAAATGACTAGATTTAGTCTATTCATAGCTCATAATGAAAAATTTAAAGGATTGATTAAAAACGCAGAAAGCAATTTGGGAAGTGAGTGGAGGGGTTGGCTGTTCAACCATGCAAAATAATAAATGCAGTATTCCAAAAAAGCAGGAACAGGAATTGTGCAAGCTGGATATTTGCTACATGCAAAATTAAGCAGTTCAAAAAACAGAACAGCAATTGCAAGCTGAGATATTTGTCATACACAAATGTCAAAATTAAAGTGGAGTTTTTAACAAAACTCAAACACGACACAGCATTTGGCAAAGCTGAGATATTGCTTCATACATGCAAAATTAAAGCAGTTCAAAAAACAGACACAGCAATTTGGCAAGCTGGAGTATTTGCTTCATACCATGCAAAATTAAAGCAGTTCAAAAAACACAGACACAGCAATTTGGCAAAGCTGGAGATATTTGCTTCATACCATGCAAAATTAAAGCAGTTCAAAAACACAGACACAGCAATTTGGCAAAGCTGGAGATATTTGCTTCATACCATGCAAAATTAAAGCAGTTCAAAAAACACAGACACAGCAATTGGCAAAGCTGGAGATATTTGCTTCATACCTGTAGAAGAGAAAGAGGAGAAACAGCTTGATTAGAGTGGTAAGATGACATTGCAGGAGCGATGAGTGGGCAAGCTTCTAGAATTCTAGTTAATTCATAGTCTAGTATTAGAAATCTGTAATTTGAAATATGAATTTGAAATAGTAAGCCTGTGCAGACAACGTCTGTGCAGAAATGGCTCTGAATATATCTATGAGGGGATCAACTAACGGATTACCCAAACCACATGGTCACAGAAAGCAAAGCTGGGGATATGCAGTCATATGCATGGGGCACAAGGGGAAAATGCAGTATACAAATGGGAAGTGAATGCCAGGGATTTATATGCATTTGCACGAGAATTATTATACAGTCAAAATAACAGAAAACAAGAAGCTGGCAGCTAGAATTGTCATACCATGCAAAATTAAAGCAGTTCAAAAAACACAGACACAGCAATTTGGCAAAGCTGGAGATATTTGCTTCATACCATGCAAAATTAAAGCAGTTCAAAAAAACAGACACAGCAATTTGGCAAAGCTGGAGATATTTGCTTCATCATGCTAATACTAAAATAAACAGCACAGCATTTGGCAAATGGAAAGCTCATACCATGCAAATTAAGCAGTTCAAAACCGACAGATTGGCAAAGCTATATTGCTTCATACCATGCAAAATTAAAGCAGTTCAAAAAAACACAGACACAGCAATTTGGCAAAGCTGGAGATATTTGCTTCATACCATGCAAAATTAAAGCAGTTCAAAAACACAGACACAGCAATTTGGCAAAGCTGGAGATATTTGCTTCATACCTGTAGGAAGAGGAGAAAGAGGAGAAACAGCTTGATTAGAGTGGTACAGATGACATTGCAGGAGCGATGAGTGGGCAAATGCATTCTAGAATTCTAGTCTAATTCATAGTTAGTAATTAGAATCTGTAATTTGAAATATGGAATTTGAAATAGTAAGCCTGTGCAGACAACGTCTGTGCAGACAAATGGCTCTGAATATATCTGGGACTGAGGGGATCAGCTGTGAGGGGGGATGTGGGCGTGATTACCCAGACCACATGGTCACAGATAAGCAAAGCTAATAAAAGAGGGGGGAAGGGACTGGCAGCTCAGGTATGCATGGGAGACACAAGGGGAAAGAATGCATTGTGAATACAGGAGGATGGGTAAGTGAAATGCCAGGGATATTATATGCACTTATTAAACAGTCAAAACAGAAAAAGCTGCATAGATGATTGCATACATGCAAAATTAAAGCAGTTCAAAAAACACAGACACAGCAATTGGCAAAGCTGGAGATATTTGCTTCATACCATGCAAAATTAAAGCAGTTCAAAAACACAGACACAGCAATTTGCAAAGCTGGAGATATTTGCTTCATACATCAAAATTAAAGCAGTTCAAAAACACAGACACAGCAATTTGGCAAAGCTGAGATATTTGCTTCATACATGCAAAATTAAGCAGTTAAAAAACACAGACACAGCAATTTGGCAAAGCTGGAGATATTTGCTTCATACCATACAAAATTAAGCAGTTCAAAAAACACAGACACAGCAATTTGGCAAAGCTGGAGATATTTGCTTCATACCATGCAAATTAAAGCAGTTCAAAAACACAGACAAGCAATTTGCAAAGCTGGAGATATTTGCTTCATACCATGCAAATTAAAGCAGTTCAAAAAACACAGACACAGCAATTTGGCATAAGTGGAGATATTTGCTTTAGACCATGCAAAATTATATAGCAGTTTCAAAATATAATTGAAGAAGCGGCAACAATTCTTGGCATAACTGGAGATATTGCTCTGCAACTACAATATGCAAAATATAAGAAGGCAGTCAAAAGAACATAGACTACAGTCAATTATGAAAGCTGGAGCATATTTGCCTTCATACCATGCAAAATTAAAGCATTCAAAAACACAGACACAGCAATTGGCAAAGCTGGAGATATTTGCTCATACCATGCAAAATTAAAGCAGTTCAAAAAACACGACACAGCAATTTGGCAAAGTGGAGATATTTGCTTCTACAGGAAAATTAAAGCAGTTCAAAAAAACACAGAGCCAGCAATTTGGCAAAGCTGAGATATTTGCTTCATACCATGCAAAATTAAAGCAGTTCAAAAACAGACACAGCAATTTGGCAAGCTGGAGATATTGTGCTTCATTACATGCAAAATTAAAGCAGTTCAAAAAACACAGACACAGCAATTTGGCAAAGCTGGAGATATTTGCTTCATACCTGTAGGAAGAGGAGAAAGAGGAGAAACAGCTTGATTAGAGTGGTACAGATGACATTGCAGGAGCGATGAGTGGGCAAATGCATTCTAGAATTCTAGTCTAATTCATAGTCTAGTAATTAGAAATCTGTAATTTGAAATATGGAATTTGAAATAGTAAGCCTGTGCAGACAACGTCTGTGCAGACGAATGGCTCTGAATATACAATACAATACAATAATATATACCTGACAGGAGCCCGTACAGTCTATATCTACAGTAATATATACCTGACAGGAGCCCATACAGTCTATATCTACAGTAATATATACCTGACAGGAGCCCATACAGTCTATATCTACAGTAATATATACCTGACAGGAGCCCGTACAGTCTATATCTACAGTAATATATACCTGACAGGAGCCCGTACAGTCTATATCTACAGAAATATATACCTGACAGGAGCCCGTACAGTCTATATCTACAGTAATATATACCTGACAGGAGCCCGTACAGTCTATATCTACAGTAATATATACCTGACAGGAGCCCGTACAGTCTATATCTACAGTAATATATACCTGACAGGAGCCGTACAGTCTATATCTACAGTAATATATACCTGACAGGAGCCCATACAGTCTATATCTACAGTAATATATACCTGACAGAAGCCCGTACAGTCTATATCTACAGTAATATATACCTGACAGGAGCCCGTACAGTCTATATCTACAGTAATATATACCTGACAGGAGCCCGTACAGTCTGTATCTACAGTAATATATACCTGACAGGAGCCCATACAGTCTATATCTACAGTAATATATACCTGACAGGAGCCCATACAGTCTATATCTACAGTAATATATACCTGACAGGAGCCCATACAGTCTATATCTACAGTAATATATACCTGACAGGACCCCATACAGTCTATATCTACAGTAATATATACCTGACAGGAGCCCATACAGTCTATATCTACAGTAATATATACCTGACAGGAGCCCATACAGTCTGTATCTACAGTATATATACCTGACAGGAGACCATACAGTCTATACAGTAATATATACCTGACAGGAGCCCGTACAGTCTATATCTATAGTAATATATACCTGACAGGAGCCCATACAGTCTATATCTACAGTAATATATACCTGACAGGAGCCCATACAGTCTATATCTACAGTAATATATACCTGACAGGAGCCCGTACAGTCTATATCTACAGTAATATATACCTGACAGGAGACCATACAGCCTATACAGTAATATATACCTGACAGGAGCCCATACAGTCTATATCTATAGTAATATATACCTGACAGGAGCCCATACAGTCTATATCTACAGTAATATATACCTGACAGGAGCCCATACAGTCTATATCTACAGTAATATATACCTGACAGGAGCCCGTACAGTCTATATCTACAGTAATATATACCTGACAGGAGCCCGCACAGTCTATATCTACAGTAATATATACCTGACAGGAGCCTGTACAGTCTATATCTACAGTAATATATACCTGACAGGAGCCCGTACAGTCTATATCTACAGTAATATATACCTGACAGGAGCCAGTACAGTCTATATCTACAGTAATATATACCTGACAGGAGCCCGTACAGTCTATATCTACAGTAATATATACCTGACAGGAGCCCGTAAAGTCTATATCTACAGTAATATATACCTGACAGGAGCCCGTACAGTCTATATCTACAGTAATATATACCTGACAGGAGCCCGTACAGTCTATATCTACAGTAATATATACCTGACAGGAGCCCGTACAGTCTATATCTACAGTATATATACCTGACAGGAGCCCGTACAGTCTATATCTACAGTAATATATACCTGACAGGAGCCCGTACAGTCTATATCTACAGTAATATATACCTGACAGGAGCCCGTACAGTCTAGATATTACAGTTAATAATATTACCTGACAGGAGCCCATACAGTCTATATCTACAGTAATATATACCTGACAGGAGCCCATACAGTCTATAAATACTGACAGTAATATATACTGAACCTGACAGGAGCCCATACAGTCTATATCTACAGTAATATATACCTGAAAGTAGCCCTACAGTCTATATCTACAGTAATATATACCTGACAGGAGCCCATACAGTCTATATCTACAGTAATATATACCTGACAGGAGCCCGTACAGTCTATATTTACAATAATATATACCTGACAGGAGCCCGTATAGTCTGTATCTACTGTAATATATACCTGACAGGAGCCCATACAGTCTATATCTACAGTAATATATACCTGACAGGAGCCGGTACAGTCTATATCTACAGTAATATATACCTGACAGGAGCCCGTACAGTCTATATCTACAATAATATATACCTGACAGGAGCCCGTTTAGTCTGTATCTACTGTAATATATACCTGACAGGAGCCCGTACAGTCTATATCTACAGTAATATATACCTGACAGGAGCCCATACAGTCTATATCTACAGTAATATATACCTGACAGGAGCCCGTACAGTCTATATCTACAATAATATATACCTGACAGGAGCCCGTACAGTCTATATCTACAATAATATATACCTGACAGGAGCCCGTATAGTCTGTATCTACAGTAATATATACCTGATAGGAGCCCGTACAGTCTATATCTACAGTAATATATACCTGACAGGAGCCCATACAGTCTATATCTACAGTAATATATACTGACAGGAGCCTGTACAGTCTATATCTACAATAATATATACCTGACAGGAGCCCGTACAGTCTATATCTACAGTAATATATACTTGACAGGAGCCCGTACAGTCTGTATCTACAGTAATATATACCTGACAGGAGCCCGTACAGTCTATATCTACGTAATATATACTTGACAGGAGCCCGTACAGTCTGTATCTACAGTAATATATACCTGACAGGAGCCCGTACAGTCTATATCTACAATAATATATACCTGACAGGAGCCCGTATAGTCTGTATCTACTGTAATATATACCTGACAGGAGCCCATACAGTCTATATCTACAGTAATATATACCTGACAGGAGCCCATACAGTCTATATCTACAGTAATATATACCTGACAGGAGCCCATACAGTCTATATCTACAGTAATATATACCTGACAGGAGCCCTACAGTCTATATCTACAGTAATATATACCTGACAGGAGCCCGTACAGTCTATATCTACAGTAATATATACTTGACAGGAGCCCGTACAGTCTATATCTACAGTAATATATACTGACAGGAGCCCGTACAGTCTATATCTACAATAATATATACCTGACAGGAGCCCGTACAGTCTATATCTACAGTAATATATACTTGACAGGAGCCCGTACAGTCTGTATCTACAGTAATATATACCTGATAGGAGCCCGTACAGTCTATATCTACCGTAATATATACTTGACAGGAGCCCGTACAGTCTGTATCTACAGTAATATATACCTGACAGGAGCCCGTACAGTCTATATCTACAATAATATATACCTGACAGGAGCCGTATAGTCTGTATCTACTGTAATATATACCTGACAGGAGCCCATACAGTCTATATCTACAGTAATATATACCTGACAGGAGCCCGTACAGTCTATATCTACAGTAATATATACCTGACAGGAGCAAATATTAGTCTGTATCTACAGTAATATATACCTGATAGGAGCCCGTACAGTCTATATCTACAGTAATATATACCTGACAGGAGCCCATACAGTCTATATCTACAGTAATATATACGTGACAGGAGCCCGTACAGTCTGTATCTACAGTAATATGTACCTGACAGGAGCCCATACAGTCTATATCTACAGTAATATATACCTGACAGGAGCCCGTATAGTCTGTATCTACAGTAATATATACCTGATAGGAGCCCGTACAGTCTATATCTACAGTAATATATACCTGACAGGAGCCCATACAGTCTATATCTACAGTAATATATACCTGACAGGAGCCCATACAGTCTATATCTACAGTAATATATACTTGACAGGAGCCCATACAGTCTATATCTACAGTAATATATACCTGACAGGAGCCCGTACAGTCTATATCTACAGTAATATATACTTGACAGGAGCCCATACAGTCTATATCTACAGTAATATATACCTGACAGGAGCCCATACAGTCTATATCTACAGTAATATATACCTGACAGGAGCCCATACAGTCTATATCTACAGTAATATACACCTGACAGGAGCCCATACAGTCTATATCTACAGTAATATATACCTGACAGGAGCCCATACAGTCTATATCTACAGTAATATATACCTGACAGGAGCCCGTACAGTCTATATCTACAGTAATATATACCTGACAGGAGCCCGTACAGTCTATATCTACAGTAATATATACCTGACAGGAGCCCATACAGTCTATATCTACAATAATATATAACTACAGATTGGGGCCTACGAGGAGATCCTCAAAAACTCCACTTCGATCCTATGTTGTAAATTATGAGGGCTCTGCTGCTGCGCTCTGTTATGTTTCTCGTTGCGAAGCTCCGCTCACTCTTTTAAAAACTCGATTTCCGTCACCTCAGCACCAAACTGTACAGAATGGAGGCTACAAGGAGGTCCTCAAAAAATCCACTCCACTCAAAAAATCCACTCCAATCCTATGTTGTAAATTATGAGGACTCTGTTCATGGCTCTGTTACGTTTTTCCCCGTGAGGCTCCGCTCACTCATGCAATGTTGAAATACAGTAAAAGTAAAATTCTGGCAAATCTGAACAATCAGCGCTATGTGTAATTATTTATATTACAAAAAACGATAAAATGCAAGTTTGATTAATCATGATAAATAATTGTATGCCCTTTGGAAATAAATAGTAAATATAACAGTTTGAGCAAGTAGATAAAAACTAAAAGTATGAAATCATTACAGTTATAAAGCTGATATATATATATATACAGTGTGTGTACATTGCAGTGTATGAGGAGCCTGGAATCGGCTCCATTCTGAACACTGAGTGGGGTTTTTGAGGAAGGTCACTGTAGAAACTGAACCGTCTAGAATGGAGAAGCTGCAGAGAGATCATCAAAAAATCAACTCCGATCCAGTCCCCTCTCCAGTGAGTCAGCTACAGTGGAGTGGATAAAATGAGGACCACAAAATCTCCACTCCGATCTAGGAAAGATGTGTATCTTCGTACTGTGTTAGCCAGTAGATAGAAAAATATTTAGAGTTGAGAGTCCTCAGTGGTTGATACCTTTTAATGGCTAACTGAAAAGATGGTAACAAATTGCAAGCTTTCGAGACTACTCAGGTCTCTTCATCAGGCATAGACTAATACAACATCTGAAGAATCACATATTTATACACAAAATAGCACAGAAAAAATGCAATAGGTAGGACAAGTGACATGAAGCAGAACTGTCATTATGGCAGAGGGATTAACATAAATATGACTAGTTCATAGATAAGGAGTGAAGGTTTTATTACCCTCTGATTGGGGTCTGGTATTGTGTTGTGATGACCCTAAAAGGTCAGGGAGGCAGATTCCTTAATTGTTGTAGAACGACATAAAACTCTGGGATATATTCATCCCAGCACTAAGAGTGTCAAAGGTCATCATAAGTTTATATTCCCAGACTTTTCTATCCTTCTCAGATTTGAAGTTAGATTTTAATACAAGTAATTCCATATCTGTCATGCTATGACCGGGCATACAAAAGTGTTTGGCCACAGGTAAATCCATTCTTTTTTCTCTTATCGTGTGGCGATGAGAATTCATCCTTGTTCTCAGTTTTTGCCCGGTCTCCCCACATACAGACCCCCAGTTGGACATTTAGTACATATAATTAGGTACACCACATTAGATGTGATGCAGCTGAAAGTACCTGGTATCTTGTAGTCCTGATGGGAGTTGGGGATCTTTATCTTGTCCGTGGTCATTATAGATGTACAGGTCTTGCATTTCTTTTGTCTGCAAGGAAAGGTTCCTGCAGCTGTTGGGGAGGACAGGGAGCTTCTGACAATGATGCTTCTTAGATTTGGGGGCTGCCTAAAACATAGTAGTGAGGGGTCTGGAAATATGGATTGTAATCGGGCATCTTTTTGTAGTAAAGGTTGTAGTTTCCGTGCAGCTCCCCTTAGCATCTCCAGACTTGGATTGTAGGTGACCACTAGAGGCACCCGGTTATTTTCTTCTTTAGCTTTGTAATGTAGCAGGTGATTCCTTGATATTCTGGTGGCTCTTGCATTTTTTCTGTGCTATTTTGTGTATAAATATGTGATTCTTCAGATGTTGTATTAGTCTATGCCTGATGAAGAGACCTGAGTAGTCTCGAAAGCTTGCAATTTGTTACCATCTTTTCAGTTAGCCATTAAAAGGTATCAACCACTGAGGACTCTCAAGTCTAAATATTTTTCACTCCGATCTAGTCACCTCAGTAGTGAGCCGGCTGGAATGGAGTTGGTAAAATGAGGCCTCAAATAATCAACTCTGAACTAGATGCAACCCTCCTCCACAGGTCCTGTGAGCACAGAGCAGCCATATATGTGGTGTGCGGCACTTGACCCTGACTCCTCCCCCGTGACCTCTTCACAGGTCCTGTGCGCACAGAGCCGCCATATATGTGGTGTGCGGCACTTGACCCTGACTCCTCCCCCTGTGACCTCATCACAGGTCCTGTGCGCACAGAGCAGCCATATATGTGGTGTGCGGCACTTGACTCTGACTCCTCCCCCTGTGACCTCATCACAGGTCCTGTGCGCACAGAGCAGCCATATATGTGGTGTGCGGCATGTGACCCTGACTCCTCCCCCTGTGACCTCATCACAGGTCCTGTGCGCACAGAGCAGCCATATATGTTATGTGCGTCATATGAACCTGACTCCTCCCCTGTGACCTCATCACAGGTCCTGTGTGCACAGAGCAGCCATATATGTGGAGTGCGGCACGTGACCCTGACTCCTCCCTCTGTGACCTCATCACAGGTCCTGTGCGCACAGAGCATCTATATATGTGTGCAGCACGTGACCCTGACTCCTCCCCCTGTGACCTCATCAACAGGTCCTGTGCGCACAGAGCAGCCATATATGTGGTGTGCGGCACGTGAACCTGACTCCTCCCCTGTGACTCATCACAGGTCCTGTGCGCACACAGCAGCCATATATGCATACCTCCCAACAGTCCCGATTTGGCCGGGACAGTCTCGATTCTGACCCCTTCCTCCCGCTGTCCCGGCGGGATACTATGTGTCCCGCAGTGAGCTGAGCCGCCACGCCCCCCATACACCCTATAGTTGCCTTCCAGCCCTGCACTTTAGCTTCTCACAGCAGAGCAATGACCTGCTGAGATTTCCTCTGTGCACACAGGACCTGTGATGAGGTCACAGGAGGGGAGGAGTTGGGTGTCACATGGCCAGGCTCCTGTACAAGTCTGCTGTGTGGTTGTCATGGGTGCTGGCTGCAGTGGCTGAGGGTAAGTTTATGTGAGGGGTCAGGAGGGATTTACAGTGTGGATGTCGCAGAGTCGTGTGTGTACGAGGTGTATAGAGCGGAGCCGTGTGTGAAAAGTGTATGGAGCGTAGCCGTGTGTGTACGAGGTGTACGGAGCGGAGCCGTGTGTGTATGAGGTGTATGGAGCAGAGCTGTGTGTGTACGAGGTGGCTGTAGCAGTGCAGTGTGTGTACGGAGAGGAGCCACTCATCTCTGTACACACAGGGCTCTGTGCTTGAGCCGTGTGTGTACGGAGCAGAAACGTGTGTGTACGGGCTGTAGAGAAGTGGAGCCGCGTGTGTACGAGGTGTACGGAGCGGAACCGCATGTGTGCGAGGTGTATGGAGCGGAGCTGTGTGTGTACGAGGTGGCTGTAGCAGTACAGTGTGTGTACGGAGCTGAGCCGCTCATCTCCATACACACAGGGCTCCGTGCTTGAGCCGTTTGTGTACGGAGCAGAACCGTGTGTGTACGGGGTGTAGAGAAGTGGAGCCGCGTGTGTACGAGGTGTACGGAGCAGAACCGCGTGTGTACGAGGTGTACGGAGCGGAACCGCATGTGTGCGAGGTGTATGGAGCGGAGCTGTGTGTGTACGAGGTGGCTGTAGCAGTACAGTGTGTGCACGGAGCTGAGCCGCTCATCTCCGTACACACAGGGCTCCGTGCTTGAGCCGTGTGTGTACGGAGCGGAGCAGAGCCATGTGTGTACGGGGTGTAGAGAAGTGCAGCCGCGTGTGTATGGAGTGTTACCGCGTGTGTACGAGGTGTACGGAGCGGAAACGCATGTGTACGAGGTGTACGGAGCGGAACTGCATGTATACGAGGTGTATGGTGCAAAGCCACATGTGTACAAGGTTTACGGAGCGTGGCTGCGTATGTACGAGGTTTACGGAGTGAAGCCGTGTGTGTACTGAGTGGAGCCATGTGTGCGCGAGGTGTACGGAGTGGAGCCGTGTACGGAGCGGAGCCGTGTGTGTATGAGGTGTGCGGAGCCGTGCATGTACAAGGTGTATGGTGGGGAGCATTCATACCTCCCAACAGTCCCGATTTTGAGAGAGGGTCTGCCCCGCTGTCCCGGCTGGCAGCTTACTTTCCCCGTGGACACAGGAGTACACGGCGGAGCCCCGAGGAGCACTTTAAAACTCTGCTCGTTCTTTTCCTCAGTACCAGTCAGTGTGCGCACAGTACCAGCCACTGATCCCATAATGCCAGCCACTGTGCCCTCAGTACCAGTCCGTGTGATCAGCAGGGCTAAATGGGTGTAGTTGGGGCATGGACATGGGTGTGATTAGTTGTGAAATGGGTGTGGTCAGGGGCATGGCCTAAAATTTGCCACGGTGCGCGCAACCTCTGTCCCTCTTTCCCATCTTCAAAAGTTGGGAGGTATGATATATGTAGTGTGCGGCATGTGACTCTGACTCCTCCCTCTGTGACCTCATCATAGGTCCTGTGCGCACAGAGCAGCCATATATGTGGAGTGCGGCACGTGACCCTGACTCCTCCCCTGTGACCTCATCACAGGTCCTGTGTGCACAGAGCAGCCATATATGTGGTGTGCAGCATATGACCCTGACTCCTCCCCCTGTGACCTCATCACAGGTCCTGTGCGCAAAGAGCAGCCATATATGTGGTGTGCAGCAGTGACCCTGACTCCTCCCCCTATGACCTCACACAGGTCCTGTGCGCACAGAGCAGCCATATATGTGGTGTGCAGCACGTGACCCTGACTCCTCCCCTGTGACCTCATCACAGGTCCTGTGTGCACAGAGCAGCCATATATGTGGTGTGCAGCACGTGACCCTGACTCCTCCCCCTGTGACCTCATCACAGGTCCTGTGCGCACATAGCAGGCATATATGTGGTGTGTGACATGTGACCCTGACTCCCCCCCCTGTTACCTCATCACAGGTCCTGTGCGCACAGATCAGCCACATATGTGGGGTGCGGCACGTGACCCTGACTCCGCCCCTAGTGACCTCATCACAGGTCCTGTGCGCACAGAGCAGCCATATATGTGGTGTGCGGCACATGACCCTGACTCCTCCCTCTGTGACCTCATCATAGGTCCTGTGCGCACAGAGCAGCCATATATGTGGTGTGCGGCACATGACCCTGACTCCTCCCTCTGTGACCTCATCATAGGTCCTGTGCGCACAGAGCAGCCATATATGTGGTGTGCAGCATATGACCCTGACTCCTCCCCCTGTGACCTCATCACAGGTCCTGTGCGCAAAGAGCAGCCATATATGTGGTGTGAAGCAGTGACCCTGACTCCTCCCCTATGACCTCATCACAGGTCCTGTGCGCACAGAGCAGCCATATATGTGGTGTGGCACGTGACCCTGACTCCTCCCCTGTGACCTCATCACAGGTCCTGTGCGCACAGAGCAGCCATATATGTGGTGTGGGGCTCTGCAGGTGGAGGTATGTGGAGATTCCCCATTCCTGAGCGCGGGGGACATTAACCCCTTCAGCACTGAGGCTCTTTTGGGGTTTTTGTTGTCACTTTACAAGAATCTTGGTTATGTTCCTTTTACACTGAGAAATACGAGACAAATATGACAGACGGGAACCAAGGAAACCTGGATCACTCCCGTAGTGCGGGGCCCCACACAGTATACTGTCCCCCAGTACCGCCATCCCCAATTTTATTTTGCATTTTTGTTTTTCATGTAATATATAGAAGCCAAAGAGAAAAATAAAATCCCCATAATATCCAGAGGAACCAAACTCTGTACATGGAACCAGACTCAAGTTAGTCTGCAGTTAGCTATTAGATATTCGTCAATCGTCCATAATTTTATTTTGAAAAGAGGTACCCTGGACCACTAGAGCTCAAACTGATCATCTCAATGTCCTGAATAATATTTTACAAAAAAATTATCAACTCTATGTGTAGTTCAGGAGTTATTCACATAAATCGCTTATTTATAAATGTTAACGGAAACTTGCAAGAGTTTCACCAGTAACTTGGTAGGACTATCATCACAATCTACTTCATGGGCAGAATGTTGTGAACTACATCCAGTAAGACATTAATTATTCACAGATTCTGTATGAATGTGAAATTCTTTGTTACATAACGCGCATATTCAAAAGTACTCAATCGAACCAATTTTGCCCAAAAAATGCACAACTCTATGTATAATTGAAGAGTTAAAAAAAATATGCTTACTCCACATGTGCAACATTTTATAGGTACCTCACTGTTTACTATCACAACTAACGAGAAATTTCCATAGGGGCTTAACCAACTAATCCATGTTTAATTCAAGGTTTGTTGAACAGATGCTAAGTTTGTATGTTAATTTACACTTAATAAAGTTTTATGTCCTCAAATAATTTATATGTAATTGTAACGTCATTATTAACCTTTTTTTAACTTTACATAGTGGTTCTTGTGTTGACACGGGTGTCAGTGGGTGCTCTCGTCCGCTGGCCCGGCGGCCTTTAGGGTGAGTTTCCACGGTCAGGAAACGCTGCGTGTTTGGCGCTGTGCGCTGGCGCAGCGCCAAACACGCAGCGTCCAGATGTTACAGCATAGTGGAGGGGATTTCAAGAAATCCCGTCTCCACTATGCGTAACAATACGCAGGTGGCAAACCTGCGTAAACGGACATGCGGCGCGTCTTTTCAGACCGCAGCATGTCCTCGCGTATTGCGGCGACGGTGCGTCGCCGCAACATAATTAACACAGGGCTATGTAGCCCTGCGCTCTTTCCGGAGGTGTTCCGGAGGTGTCCTGAACACCTCCGGAAAGAGCGCGCGTCATAAAGGGGGCGGGGCTTAGACGGAGCGGAATTTCCGCTCCGTCAAAAGCGCTATGGTTCCGGACCGTGGAACCATAGCCTTACAAAGACAGCATTGACCAGGGCTCATCCCAACTTAACGCCCGACCTCCTTAACAGTGGGTGTAACACTACTCAGACAACACAGGGTGAGGGAATCACAATATTAGGACTTTATTGGATCCCCAAACAATTAACGGCATATCTATCTATATAATTGTCTAACTTTTAACTTCCGTCTGCAACCGAAATCCTTCATCGCTGATTGGTCACGCCCGGACAGACGCGACCAATCAGCGACAGGCACATCCGACTGCGAATTGGTGCAGGATTTCAACCAGGCACGCCACCGATATCGTCGGGAGATCAGCGGCGTTAACGGCCGATCTCCCGACTGTAGCCGCGGGTCATCTCCACGTACATACTCACCTTCTGTCTCACCCTCACCCTGTCTGGGCCGGCTCGTCTGCTTCTATCCTGTGCAGTGCGATCACGTAGTACCGCTCATTAAGGTCATGAATATGGATACAGCGCCACTCCTATAGGCGTGGCGTCCATATTCATGACAATGAGCGATACCACGTGACCGCTCCACAGAGGAAGAAGCAGACGCGCCGGAAGAGAGATGCAGGGGCGTGGAGCAACGGAGCGAGGAGGGTAAGTATGATGGAAGAGTACGGGGGAGCTCAGCGGAGGATGGGAGTGGAGCCAAGTATACAGGGTCGGAGCGGAGCCATGTATATAGGATTGGATTGGAGGATGGGAGCCGAGCCATGTATACAGGGTAGGAGCAGAGCCATTTATATAGAATTGGAGGGTGGGAGCGGAGCCATATACATAGGATGGGAGTGTGGGAGCGGAGCCATGTATATAGGATGAAAGGGTAGGAGCGGAGCCATGTATACAGGGTAGGAGGGGAGCCATGTATATAGGATTGGAGGGTGGGAGCAGAGCCGTGTATATAGGATGGGAAGGTGGGAACAGAGCCATGTATATAGGATGGGAGGGTGGGAGCAGAGCCATGTATATAGGGGGAGCGGAGCCATGCACACAAGGATGGGAGGGTTGGAGCAGAGCCATGCCTAAATAAACGACATACATATTCTAGAATATCCAATACGTTATAATCGTCTAATTCTGTCTGTCTGCAATGGACATAACGCGTCGCTGATTGGTTTCGCCAGGCCGGACGTGACCAATCAGTGACAGGCGCAGTCCATCTGCAAATTGGTGCAGGATTTGAACCATGCATGCCACCGCTATTGTCGGGAGCCGCGGTAGCCGCGGGTCTCTTGCCGCATGGAGGTCAGCGGCGACGCAGTCGGGAGATGACCGGAGCCAGCCGATTATCTCCCGGCTGATCGCAGCGGAAGTACCCAGACCAGCAGCCTCTACGTAAACACCTGCAGTAGCATCCACGTACACCCTACCAGCAGCAGCCTCTATATACCCCAGCAGAAGCAGCCTCCACATATACCCCAGCAGCAGCAGCCTCCACATATACCCCAGCAGCAGCAGCCTCCACATATACCCCAGCAGCAGAAGCCTCCACATATACCCCAGCAGCAGAAGCCTCCACATATACCCCAGCAGCAGCAGCCTCCATATATACCCCAGCAGCAGCCTCTATATACACCCCAGCAGCCTCTATATACACCCCAGCAGCAGGAGCCTCTATATACACCCCAGGAGCAGCAGCCTCTATATACACCCCAGCAGCCTCTGTATAAACACCAGCAGCCTCTATATACACCCCAGAAGAATCTATATACACCCCAGCAGCCTCTATATACCCCAGCAGCAGCCTCTATATACACCCAGCAGCCTCTATATACACCCCAGCAGCGTCTATATACACCCCAGCAGCAGGAGCCTCTATATACACCCCAGCAGCAGCAGCCTCTATATACACCCCAGCAGCCTCTATATACACCCCAGAAGAATCTATATACACCCCAGCAACCTCTATATATACCCCAGCAACCTCTATATATACCCCAGCAGCCTCTCTATACACCCCTGCAGCCTCTATATACACCCCAGCAGCCTCTATAAACACCCCAGCAGCCTCATATTTTGATTATCTGTTTAATAATTTTGTTCAGTTGTATTAAGTTCTATGAGCAATAACATTTAATGAAAATGTATATATTTTACCTGGAAAATCCTGTGTATTCATTGTATTATTCTTAAGTCTTCATAAATAAACTCCATACATATTCTAGAATACCCGATGCGTTAGAATCGGGCCACCATCTAGTATCACATAACCAGCAAAGCACAAAATGTAACAGGCAACAGTTTCTCACCCTTCCACTTCCAGGGCTACTTACTCCAAGCCAGCAGCACCCCGCTTTTGCCGGGCACCCACCGAGAAAGGAATAATGCCAGATTTAGGCAGCTGAGTACCGCAAAGTCTGTAGTCAGGTGACTGGATTTTCCCAAGCTGGATTCCGTCCTTATGTAGTCTTTGATATCTCAGTCGAATCCTTGCATTTGATGCTGAAGTCCATGTAGTCTTATAATCCAGGTTCAGTTATGGCCGATCCAAAATTGGTGCCATGCAGCAAGAGAGACTTGGTCACTGGACAGTCCCCTTCTATATCCCTGAGATCTCAATTCAGACGGTTGGGCTTCATGATTGGTGGAATAATTAGAGTGTGCTAGATTGGATAGACTCCAAGCCCCATACATAATATCCCTAGTAGTAATGGTCCCCTAACAGACAAGGAAGAGTCAGCTAATTTACATAGAATCTAGCAATACACATAGTAATACAATAAAGGTTAGCATAATTGATTTGTCTGAGTCTGTGACCTTCCCTGGCATAGGTAATTACATGAGTCAACAGTTAAGGCTGGGTCTCACATAGCGATACACCAGCGATCCCGACAACGATCAGGATCGCTGGTGTATCGCTACATTATCGCTGCTGAGCTGCCAAACAGGCAGCTCAGGCAGCGATCAGTACAAGCGACTCATGCGGGTAACATCGCTTAGTTACCCGCAGTGTACCTTGGATACCAGCACCCTGATGCAGGGAGCTGGTAACCAAGGTACACATCGGGTTTCCAGGCACTGCGTGGTGCCTGGAAACCCGCTGTGTACCTTGGTTACCAGCTCCCTGCTTCAGGGAGCTGGTATCCAAGTACACAGCGGGTTTCTAGGCACAGCCCCGCGCCTGGAAACCCGCTGTATACCTTGGTTACCAGCGGATCGCTGGTCTCCCGCCTGTCACACGCAGCGATGCGTGCCTGTCAGCAGGAGACCAGCGATCAAAAAAATGTCCTGACATTTCAGCGACAATCAGCGATACCCGGCAGGGGGGCTGATCGTCGCTGAATGTCACACAGCGATATCGCTGGTGAGCACGCTGCTGCGTCACAAAACTAGTGACTCAGCAACGATCTCGCTAGCGAGATCGTTGTGTGAGACGGCCCTTAACTTCAAACCTAGACTCCTAATAGTCTTGTAGAAACAATGAGGGTCTTGTCATAAGTAATAAACAGAATACCTTCATGTCTGGCCAAATTTTAAGAAACTTAACCCATGCTAGGGCATTGAAAGAGTCCATGTGGTGACAGTTCTGTTCTGAAGTGATACACTCACTTGGAAGCCATCAAAGTATTCCACAGAGTGGCCCTACTTGGAGGATTGTCAGTGAAATTAATCTGTCCATGATAAGGATTTGTGTTGAATTGCATACTGGAGTGAACTAAGGTACTGTCACACTAAGCGAGATCGCTTAAGCGACACCAATTTTATGACGCAGCAGCGACATCGTCAGCGACGTCACTGTGTGTGACATGTATCAGCGATGTGGCCCCCGCTGCGATGTCACATGATCGTGCACGAACGTTCTGGGCCGTATTTTGATCGTTGGCGTCCCGATGGTGAGCCTGAATCGCTGAGTTTGACACCCTTTTAGTAACGACGAGCGACCTCGTTGCCGACTCATGTCAGCGGCGCAGGCGGGACCAGGTTTTCTTTCATGACCCCCTCAGCTCCGATTGGTGGCCACAACATCACCTCAGCAATAAATGAAAACGTAACGGGCGCCCCCACCCATTGTTCCAGAGCGCTTTGTGGTTGACTCCAACGTTCTGTCCTTTGTGCGTTGTTGCGAGGATGCTATCGTGTGTGGGATTTTGCCATCCTGTCAAAGTCGCTACAGCGCTTCATCTTTGCCATTTAACCTTCTGGATATTTGGGTTTCCCTTGCAAGGTACTATTGTTTGTGATATTTTGTGATGCGTTTTTTTGGATAACACACCTTTTCTTTTTATCTGCTTTACTCCAATATATATACAGCCGTGTTGCCGGGATTTTTTTTTCCTCGCCCACCACTGCAATTTTTATTAGATCTGTCGTCACTGTTATCTTGTTAACCCTTTCCTCCTCGGAATGTGGTACCAGAGAGAATAAGACACAAACCAAGGGTGGCGTCAATATACTCTACTCTTTATTGCTAATGAAGGGGCTTATATACACCCCTGAGCAGGAAGGGGAATTACCATATATGGCAGTTAATACAACTTATCACTAATACATAGAATACTGGTTTAACAGAAAACTCCATCCTTGTCCTTGACTCCCAGTACAGGGTTTGTTTGCATAACTCAGGCGAGTGGGGGTTTATTATCTCAAAGGAAGGAACATTCTTTTTCTCAACTTCTAGTATGCATCAGCCTGTCTGACAAGAACCAAGGTCTTCTGAAGAAATGCTGGTTTTAACTCTAACATTCCCTCCTTTTGTTCCTTCATTTGATCAATACACAATCTTCATACCTCCTCTGTGTCCTGGACAAACGTTTAAAACACATCAAACAGATTTTAAAAACTAAATAGATAGCAAGACATATCAATAAAACCTGTAGGCCAGCTTGTATTATCCCAGTCAGCCATCCCCCTATCCTTTGAACCAATTGCGGGGTTAAGAAAGGAGAAAGTATTTGCCCACCATGAATCTTGATTTCTTCAGATTTGCCTCATCATATAGTTTCCTTAACTTTATGACATCCTCTAGCTTATGTTTAAGGGTTAAAACACTAGAATTATCAATATAATGGCAACATGCAGGTCCAATAATCTGGCACATCCCTCTTGAGCTGCAGTCAGGTAATCTAACACGAGGGTATGTTGGTTAGTAACAATAATTAGCTGGTTCTGTACTGCAAGGGACCCATTCATGATATCTAAAATATCCCATATTTGATCATCTAGGTAATCTGTGGATTCTACCAACTTATCCCATGTCTGAGTTATCATAGGGTAGATGAATAATGCACTGAAAAATTTATTTGCTATCCCCATCTCCACTATGTGTGGTCTCCCATTTGGGCGAGGTTTATTGTCTGCAATCGTTTATTGTAATGTACAAATCCAACAGTTTGCAACAGTTTGGTTTTG
This sequence comes from Oophaga sylvatica, assembly GCA_033576555.1. Lineage (NCBI taxonomy): Eukaryota > Metazoa > Chordata > Amphibia > Anura > Dendrobatidae > Oophaga > Oophaga sylvatica. The sequence goes on from JARQOD010002461.1 coordinate 41,805, forward strand.
TTCTTTCAGTCCATCCACTAAAACTAAGTGGTTCTAATGAATCTGTTATCATCTCCATCTACTCGGCTAAGTCTGTTCCAAGCATCCGTTACTGCAAGGATGCAAGCAAATGTCATTAGTAGCATCATTCTCTTCTGGAGGCTCTCCAAGGATCTTCTTACAATGCGATGCGTGGATCCAAGTTTCCTTGCCTTGTAGCTTGACTGCGGTACTTGTCGTCAGTAGAACTTGAAAAGGTCCATCAAATCTCGGATCCAGACTCTTCTCCACGTGTCTTTTAATGACTACCCAGTCTCTGGGCTGCAAGCTGTGACTCCCAGGATCCTGGTTCGGATCTGGAAGAGAACTGAAGACATTATCATGTACTTTTTTTTTGAGTCTTTTATGCAAATCCCTTACATATGAGCTTAATACATGGTTACTCATCTCCAGGGCTTGGGGAAAGAAACATCCTAAGCTAGGCATTTTGCCAAATAGTACTTCATACGGAGAAAGTCCAGTTTTTCTATTGGGAGGGTACCTTACTGAGTATAGGGCTAATGGTAAAAATTCAGGCCAAGATTTCCCTGTTTCAGCCATGGCCTTTTGGATTTTTAACTTCAATGTCCCATTTAGTCTTTCTACTTTTCCACTGCTTTGTGGATGATATGGGTATGAAAAGCTTGTTGAATTCCCAGAGCTGTCAAGACTTCATTCATTATTTCACCGTGAAATGTGTACCTCTGTCACTTTCGATCACCTCTGGTACTCCATACTGCACACCACCCCGCAAGCAGCTTCTTTGCGGTTGCCCGCAGCCGTAGCCTTGGCAATCGGGAAAGCCTCCGGCCAACCTGAGAATAAATCAAAAACACCCCAACAACGTACTCCTGACCCTGGATTTTTGGCAGCTGAATATAATCAATCTGCAGTCTCTGGAAAGAATAGAAGGGCCGAGGGGCGTGGTTGGGTGGTGGTCTTGACTACCCTTCCCTGTTTATGTGTAGCACATACCATGCATCCCTGGATCAAACCTTCTATACAAGGTGGAAAAGCCTGGTGCTACCCAATTGCTTCTGCATCACGCTCATTACAGCAGTTTTGGACTGGTGGGTTGGCCATGTAACATTCTGGGCGACCGCAGGGTACAACGCCCTTGGAAGGCATCGACCATCCCTCTTCCCCTATCCCAGTTGCTGCATTCAGACATGCACCTTCTTTTTGCCACTTTTCTACTTCCTCCTGGCGCACCTGAGCCTGCATCTGGGCTAAGCATCCTCCGACACAAAGGGATTTTTGGGAGCGCTTACCTGGTGCATCGTTACCCCTTGGAGTGGTCCTACTGGCTGCTGTTTTGCTGCTGCATCGGCCATGCGTTTCCGTTACGTCACCTGATCAGTGCGTCTGGTATGTGCTGTAACTTTTATGACAGCTACCTTTTTTTTGTTTTTTGGTAATTGTAATGCGTCTAATTACTGCTGGACTGCGTCAGCATTTTTAATGGGATGTCCTGCTGCCGTCAGGAATCCTCTAGATTTCCAAATTGGACCAAAATCATGGGTATACCGAATGCTTATCTAGAATTCTGTGTAGATGTTAACAATTCTACCTTCAGCTATCTTACAGGCCTCGGTCAGAGCCTTTAATTTCAGCCTCTGCCTGGGCCGACTGTGTGGGAGCATTGGTTCTGCTTTGATCACTGCATTCAGGGAGACGATGGCATACCTGGTGGAAGGTACCTGATCAGCTTGGTGGCGAGATCCATCTACAAAAAATTCAAAATCAGCTTAAGTCTCTCAGTTTCAAACACTTGTGGTGACTGCTGTTGCTTGTGCCATAAGCTGAACACAGTCATAAGGAATCTCCTCTCTTGGATCTTCTTTGTACAATACCTGACCTGACCCCTCCTTTAGATCCGAGAGAGGTAACAACATGCAGGATTAAGTGTGGTTCATCTCTGCAAAGAAACTTTGGAGGCATTAAAAGTGCACATTGCAATCGAAGGTGACGTGCAGCTGAAAGGTGTGCCGGTTGCACCTGGTTCGTATGGTATATACATCATGAGGTGTAAGTTACTGTCAGTGGATGATCAAGAACGATATCTGACGATTTGTGAAGCAATAGTCCTACAGCATGTATGCCCGTACACAGGACGGGGCACCTCTAGCCAGCATCTAGTCTTCCACTGAAACAGGCCACTGGCCTTTGATTGTCACCATGTAACGAGTCAATACTCCTGCCGCGTGTCCCTGCTGTTCGTGGAGATACAGGGTGAATGGTAGTTCATAGTTTGGGGGTTCCTAGCGCTGGAGCTGCCACAATCCTGTTTTTTTTAGAGAATAAAAACAGTCTATACCTTCAGGATTAGTTTAAAAGGCACAATGGGGAATCAGTTCCATAGAGAGGCGCATGAGGATTGATACAGCATGAATCCACTGCCATGCAGTAGGAAAACCATCAAGAAAGATCTAAGAGCGGCAACATTTAACAGGCATAGGAAAGTTCTGTACAGCTTCTTTGCGAGCGCTTGGTCAGGTGTCGAGCCCCTGGTGTAATGCAATGTCCCAAAAAGATAACTGAAGAATTACAGAATGCAGTTTTATCCTTTGACGCTTTACTCCAGCTTGGAAAAAACAACATGAGTGATATTGTTGCAATACGACAACTGTTTCCTGGAGGGGCACAAATCGTAAGTCACAAACATTTATAAAAATAACATTGGCCAAAATCAATAACTGTGAACCAAGCAGCTTCCTGAGATATCTGGAACAAAAATGTATATATATATATTATAACATATATATATTTATATATGTATATAATATATATATATACATTGTACCAGCCAATACATAGAGAGTGTAAATCTCGTAGTTGAAGGGGGAAGCTGGGAGTTTTTTTTTTTTCGTTAAGGCTATGATAAGAAACCTAGCTGCCGGCCTGCTGCCGAAGGTGGGGGGGTAAAGTTTTAACATCACTTGCTACCAGTTTCTGTAATCTGCTGACTGGCTGCACCCTTAATCTGCCCACATCTGTTTTATCTGAAAGCCCAGAAATCATGCGGTATCCACACTTTCCAACATTGAAGGAAATTCATTTGTGTCCTCTATACTAGCAACGTCTAGCGACATGATTTTACAAAGAGTGCTCGGCTTCAATCCTGTGTCATAGTGACAGTCCACAAGATGATACTCAATATGTGCTTGCAATTGTGACAACACATCACTTCCTAAAAGATTACATTGACCCCGGGTAATACCATTAACTGTGTGGTGTACATGTTCCTTGAATTGTGCAGAGGAATCTTATTAGTGACGGGAGCAGGATAGATGGAGAGTTATAGGAGTCGCTATAACAGGGTGGAGAAATCACTTTTCCCAAATGGCCCAGTCCTCTTCTGTAATTACTGAATTGTCTGCCCCGGTCCATTTGGAACTAACCTCATGTCCCCCTGGTGGGTTCACCTGCACTGTGCAATTAGGAGGGGGGGGGTAGGGAGACAAGGGGTTCATGTGCAAGCTACCGCTTTTTGCCTGCGCTAAATCTTGTTGTGCCCCCTGTGCTATTCTCGCTAGATCCTCTGCTTTAACTGATCTCCAATCTGGTCTACTTACTTTCTCTGCCGTCTATCTTTCTTCTCACGTACTCTGACCTTCGATTCTTACATACTGTGTCTATTCTAAAAACTTATTCAACAAAATCTAAAAACTGTTGCACTCTTTCCTGTGCATCCTCACGAATACCCGATGGGAGGGGCTGGTCAAACCTCAGCCTGCAGTTTCCTTATCTGTAGAATGACCTTGGTGTACAGCAAAATACCATCTCCCTGCTGCCAGCACTTATCTCTGCTTGCTGTCACTGACTTCTGCATTGTCAGGTGTGGCCTACACACATAGCACTTGTATGTCTCATCTTTCAGTCTATCGTATCTAGCTTCATCTGCCAATTTCCCTTTTATAAGTGCTTGCAAATCCTGTCTAGTTGCTTTATTAGAGCCGACTGCTCTGTAGGGCTCCATGGTCTGTACATTTTCTACTGTCCGGGGGGGGGGAACCCAGACAGGGGGGTTTAAATCAGTCATTCCCTGTTTTTGTCATCCCGTATCGTCCGTCCTCCCTAATTCTTCAGTCTTTTCTTCTAAGTAATCACCGCACTCATCTACAGGTTCACTGTTTTCAACAGTCCTTTGTCTCTCAACCATCCATGAAGTGAGTCAAAGAACCTTTTTCCATTTTTTCACCTGTTCAATTCTCTGTTTCATTCATGCCTGCTTTCACAATCTCTGCGCACAACTAAATCTTTAGCAGAAATGCCTTCCTTGGCATTTTTTTGGTTCCCCATTTTTTATATATCTCCTCACCTGGGAAGAGTTTTCTCTTGTCACCAAGACAAGTTTTGTCACCAAGACTCTGTCACCAGACAGTTGCGTCACTTAGACAATGGCCACAAAGGTTTCTGAACCATTTCACTGCTCGCTCTTCAATATTGTAACGCCAACCAAATGAACAATCCAATCACACAGACACCAAGACAAAACCACAACACAATCATTGGATCCATACTGTCATTATTCAAAGGACGAAAGGCAGGACTGACAATTAATCTGAGGGTCTACTGGTTCAAAGGGACCTGAGCCAGGAATACCTGTGAATTACCTGGAAAGCCGACCGCTCGGGGAGGAGGGAGTCCACTATACAGTGATATAGATTTTTGGGTAGAATATAATAAGTATCTTACCCCAGCGCTGTATGTATATCACCAACAGAAGGCTCCGCTCATCCCACGTCTCCGGACCGGTCGGGCTTCCTCAGAGTAGATTAACCAGTTCCCCTGTTTTGGGCGCCAGGCTGTCGTCACTGTTATCTTTGTTAACCCTTTCCTCCTCGGAATGTGGTACCAAGAGAATAAAGGGTATGCCACCACTAAACAATATCGCTAACGGATCGCAAAAAAACGTCACTATTTAGCGATCCCGTTAGCGATATTGTTCAGTGCGGCAGCTTCCAGCGACGAGCTTCCTGCTGTGATCTCGCTCGTCTGCTGGAATCGTTCCGGACCCAATTTCATCGCTGGCGCTTCCCGCTGGGTAAGTATCTAATCGCTGTGTGGCAAACCTTTTCTTAGCGATTTTAGCGGTACTTTGTACCGCTAAAGTCGTTAAGAAGATCGCTAACGGCGATAGCGCGTTAACGATACGCTAAATGTGGCCGCATTTAGCGATATAGAAACAATCCCGCGAGCGATCTCATTAGTATGCAACGCTAACGAGATCGCTAGCGGATAGCTTAGTGGTGGCAGTACCTTAAGACACAAACCAAAGGGTGCGTCAATAGACTCACTCTTATTGCTAATGAAGGGGCTTATATACACCCCTGAAGCAGGAAGCGAATTACCATATATGGCAGTTAATACAACTTATCACTAAATACATAGAATACTGGTTTTAAACAGAAAACTCTATCCTTGTCCTTGACTCCCAGTACAGGGTTTGTTTGCATAACTCAGGCGAGTGGGGGTTTTTTTATCTCAAAGGAAGGAACATTCTTATCTCAACTTCTTTGTATGCATCAGCCTGTCTGACAGAACCAAGGTCTTCTGAAGAAATGCTTGTTTTAACTCTAACAGATCTTTGTTGCTTTTGAGGATTTTTTTGGTTTGAATTCATCTTGTCAACTAGTGGTGCAAGGAAGTAGTGATTCAAGAGGATATTCATAATCTATGTATTATAGGCACATATTTTGACGAGGCTGAAGTTGGTTTCTTATTCGTTCAGTTTCTTATTCGGAGCTGAAGTTAGTTTTTTATTTTTCAGTTTCTTATTTGGCAAATTTTTCTTTTCTGTTTTTAATAGGTTTAACAACAAAAAATAAGCTTCAAAATAATAAAAAACAATGCAGCTAGATGCCCTGATGTGAATACACTTAAAATCTGTGCCAAAAATTATAAAACTGGCACAAAAATGGGCATCAAAGTGGGCACCAGAGGGCGTTAATGAAAGGGTTAAATGACTTTGGGCCACTGAAATGACACTGCAGACATATAGAACAGGGCGCCCAACATTAAAAACAAGTCTCTTCCAGTTGGCCCAGATGGGTTCTGGGCATCAGAAATAGGCATCAAAGTGGGCACAGTTGATTTTCACAGGTTTGAATAAATAAACTTATGTTTTTAAGGGGTTAAATGATTTTGGGACTCTGATCTCACACTAAGAATACAGAGATAGTGAAGCCCCTCATCAAACCCAGGTCCCTCCTGCCTGGCCCAAATGGGTTCTGGGCATCAGAATTGGCATCAAAGTGGGTAAACAGACAATTTTCACAGATTGAATAAGTAACAGATGTTGTTCAGGTTTAAATGACTTTGGGCCACTGTTCTCACACTATGAGTACACAGATAGTGATGCCTCGCATCAAACCCCAGGTCCCTCCAGCCTGGCCCAAATGGGTTCTGGGCATCAGAATTGGCATCAAAATGGGCAAACAGCCAATTTTCACAGTTTTGAATAAGTAACAGATGTTTTTTAAGGGGTTAAATTACTTTGGGACTCTGATATCACACTAAGAATACACAGATAGTGATGTCTTGCATCAATCCCAGATCCCTCCTGCCTGGCCTAAATGGGTTCTGGGCATCAGAATTGGCATCAAAGTGGGCAAACAGCCAATTTTCACAGATTGACTAAGTAACTGATGTTTTTAAGGGTTAAATGACTTTGGACCACTGATCTCACACTATGAGTACACAGATAGTGATGCCCCAGCCTGCCCAAATGGGTTCTGGGCATCAGAATTGGCATCAAAATGGGCAAACAGACAATTTTTCACAGTTTTTAATAAGAAACAGATGTTTTTAAGGGGTTAAATGACTTTGGGCCACTGATCTCACACCACCATTACAAACACAGTAAGGCTGGAGACACACAAGCGATTTAAAAATCGGTCCACTTTTGATGCAGGAGAGTCGGATGAGTGTAATGCGAGTGTCAGGCTTTTTTTTTGCGAGTACAATTTGATTTTTCTCACCGATCATCTGATTTACAACAGAATGCAGTGTGATTGTAAGGCCTCTTTCACACATCAGGTTTTCGGCGTCAGGCCAAAAACCGGATCCGTCTCATCCAGTGTATCCGGTTTTTAAGCCGTTTTTTCGACAGATTACGCCGGATCCGGTTTTTAAAAACGCCCTTTTTTGGGTTCCAAACGTGATTGGCTACTGAAAACCTATATATGCACTGTTCCTACAGCCCATCTGGTTGTATAGGAGCAAGTGCCGGTTGGAGAGAAGAGCAAGTGGCTGCTGAAAATGGACGTTGTGATAGGAAACATTCTGAAGAATTTGGTGGATTTCACAGTGGAGGCGAATCGTCTGAAAGCGATTGTTTTGGAGAAGGAAAGATACTGCAGCGACGACGACGACGTTTATGGATCCACCCCATCACAGCCCAGAGAATGACGCGTGGGTATATTCTACACTATACGTGGAGCTACGAGGAAACCCTCAGAATTTTTTTGCATATCTTCACATGAAAATGGAGAACTTTGATTTGTTGGTGGAGCGTGTTGGAGAAATTAAAGTTATGCATGATTGAAAGTTATGGACGATTGAGCACGTTTGATTATATGCGACATAAGCGATTTATGTGAATAACTCCTGATCTACACATAGAGTTGATAATTTTTTTCTCAAATATTATTCAGGACATTGAGATGATCATTTTGAGCCCTAGTGTCCAGGGTACCTCTTTTCAAATTAAAGTTATGGACGATTGAGCACGTTTGATTATATGCGACATAAGCGATTTATGTGAATAACTCCTGAACTACACATAGAGTTGATAATTTTTTTGTCAAATTTATTCAGGACATTGAGATGTTCATTTTGAGCAGTAGTGGTCCAGGGTACCTCTTTTCAAACTAAAGTTATGTACGATTGATTGAGTACTTTTGATTATGCGCGACATAAATAAGCGATTTACGTGAATAACTTCTGAACTACACATAGAGTTGATAATTTTTTTGTCAAATATTATTCAGGACATTGAGATGTTCATTTTGAGCCCTAGTGGTCCAGGGTACCTCTTTTTAAATTAAAGTTATGTACGATTAATTGAGTACGTTTGATTATATGCGAATAAATAAGTGATTTACGTGAATAACTCCTGAACTACACATAGAGTTGATAATTTTTTTGTCAAGTATTATTCAGGACATTGAGATGTTCATTTTGAGCCCTAGTGGTTCAGGGTACCTCTTTTCAAATAAAAGTTATGGACGATTGAGCACGTTTGATTATGCGCGACATAAGCGATTTACGTGAATAACTCCTGAACTACACATAGAGTTGATAATTTTTTTGTCAAATATTATTCAGGACATTGAGTTGATCATTTTGAGCCCTAGTGGTCCAGGGTACCTCTTTTCAAATAAAAGTTATGGACGATTGAGCACGTTTGATTATATGCGACATAAATAAGTGATTTATGTGAATAACTCCTGAACTACACATAGAGTTGATAATTTTTTTGTCAAATATTATTCAGGACATTGAGATATTTATTTTGAGCCCTAGTGGTTCAGGGTACCTCTTTTCAAATTAAAGTTATGGATGATTGAGCATGTTCGATTATGGCGACATAAGCGATTTATGTGAATAACTCCTGAACTACACATAGAGTTAATAATTTTTTGTCAAATATTATTTAGGACATTGAGATGATCATTTTGAGCACTAGTGGTCCAGGGTACCTCTTTTCAAATAAAAGTTATGGACGATTGAGCACGTTTGATTATATGCGACATAAGCGATTTATGTGAATAACTCCTGAACTACACATAGAGTTAATAATTTTTTTGTCAAATATTATTCAGGACATTGAGATGTTCATTTTGAGCCCTAGTGGTCCAGGGTACCTCTTTTTAAATTAAAGTTATGTACGATTAATTGAGTACGTTTGATTATATGCGACATAAATAAGTGATTTACGTGAATAACTCCTGAACTACACATAGAGTTGATAATTTTTTTGTCAAATATTATTCAGGACATTGAGATGTTCATTTTGAGCACTAGTGGTCCAGGGTACCTCTTTTCAAATAAAAGTTATGGACGATTGAGCACGTTTGATTATATGCGACATAAATAAGTGATTTACGTGAATAACTCCTGAACTACACATAGAGTTGATAATTTTTTGTCAAATATTATTCAGGACATTGAGATGATCATTTTGAGCCCTAGTGGTCCAGGGTACCTCTTTTCAAATTAAAGTTATGGATGATTGAGCATGTTCGATTATGGCGACATAAGCGATTTATGTGAATAACTTCTGAACTACACATAGAGTTAATAATTTTTTTGTCAAATATTATTCAGGACATTGAGATGTTCATTTTGAGCCCTAGTGGTCCAGGGTACCTCTTTTCAAATTAAAGTTACAGATGATTGAGTATGTTTGATTATGCGCGACATAAGCGATTTACGTGAATAACTCCTGAACTACACATAGAGTTGATAATTTTTTTGTCAAATATTATTCAGGACATTGAGATGATCATTTTGAGCACTAGTGGTCCAGGGTACCTCTTTTCAAATTAAAGTTATGGACGATTGATGAATATCTAATAGCTAACTGCAGACTAACTTGAATCTGGTTACATGGAGACATTGGCCTCATAGATCTCCTGTCTTGTGTTCTTACAAACAAGCTTTTCTAAAAGCCTCAAACTTCTGTGTGTGAATCAGAGCTGAGATCTAACGTGATAGAAGATTACAGTGCGGAGAAGACGGGAAACATTCATATAGACGCCAGCGGTGATGGAGTCAGGGACCGACTCTGGACAAATATGTCTCTAGAGCCGTAGTAGAAGATGAAGATGTTGTCCTCATCATGAAGTAGTTATTCCTCATGTCACGTGTAATGAATATCTCCTGCAGTATTACTAATGCCGATTCCAGGGTCGGTAATGAGAGGAGAATTAGCGTTATGGAAGATGAGTCTATGAGGAACGTATTCAGCTGCCGACTCCGAGGAAGAAACTGCTTGTTGTCTGTGGCCTAAATATATAGGTTTTATTAGTAGATGTAAAGAAGAAAACTAAATCCTGTAAAATAATAAATCTCCTCATATGTTTCCCTTATTATCTCCAGTAATTGTATTATTACAGGATTCTTATGATGTTACATCGCCTCATCTTCTTCTCATTCAGGTCTCTACAATATCGGATCCTCTCAGTGAAGATCTTCTACATAAGAGAATTTTCCTGATTTACCCATCAAAGATGGATATGGACAGAGACAAGATGGCAGAGAGGATATTACACCTCACCCTAGAGATCCTCTTCCGTCTCACTTATCTATGGGAATAACGGACAGAACTGGAGAGGTGAGGACTCTGGAAATGTCTGTAGTGAGATTTATTAATGTGTCTCTCCATTACCAGGATTACACAGTGGTGAAGAAGACCACTAGTGATCGCTGTCAGGACCCTGTGTCTGAGGGATGGGGAAGACCCCTGAGCCCAATCACGAGGCCTCCAACTCACCCCCTGATCCATGAGGACATCAATGACCAGAAGATCCTAGAACTCACCTACAAGATGACTGAGCTGCTGACTGGAGAGGTGACACTGCTGGGAATGCTGGGACATTATACAGTAACACTATGAAGGGATCGGGGGATGACGGTATCATTGTATGTGTCAGGTTCCTATAAGGTGTCAGGATGTCGCTGTCTATTTCTCCATGGAGGAGTGGGAGTATTTAGAAGGACACAGAGATCTGTACAAGAACGTCATAATGGAGGTTCCCCAGCCCCTCACATCACCAGGTAATAGACAGGACTAAATCCACACGGCCTATAATTATCTGTATGTAAAGAATGAATTCAGTCCCTGTATGTGTTTCCTCCAGATCTATCCAGTAAGAGGACAACACCAGAGAGATGTCCCCGTCCTCTTCTTCCACAGGACTGTAACCAAGAAGATCCCAGTGCTCCTCAGGATCATCAGGTAGATGGAGAGAAGGTGTCAGGAGATCTCCCCTATGATGTGTAGGCGGCTGTGAAGGTCTTGTGCTCAGTCTTGTTTTATCCCCCAGTATTATATGTTTTATACTTGTGTAATGAGAACGGTGGAGATGGCAGGATTAGAGCTGATCATAGATGGGACTTCTCCATCTGTCGGTGACTTTTACAATATTTGTTTCAGGGTGAAGATCTGACCCATATTAATACTACAGAGACATATGTGAGGGGTGATGAGCGGTGTAAAGAGGAGATTCCCACATATGACTACCCAGGTGAGTAGTAACCACTAAATGCAGAGAAGTCACAGATTCTTCTCAGTCACCGGCTGTGGCTGCTTTATCGGTCGTGTAGTCCGGCCGTATTACCATGATCACCATTTTGCCTCGACCTCAACATTCTCCTCCACCCAAAACTGTTCAATTGACTTTGGGCATTGAAAGCCCTTTTCTATAGAACTTACACCCTGGAGGATCCACCTACCCCTTGGTATTAGAAGATGATCGTTACCTTGGGCCCAGATATCTGTAATTAACTATAAAGGGCAAATGACAGCGCCAGAGATTCTGCCAATCCTTTGACGACAGCATAATGTGCATGGTAATGTGATTCTTACATAACACAGAGTTGGTAATACTGAGTATTCTGCAGAAGTTTGTGTTACAAACTATGACTGTCAGGAAAGATGTGATGGAATATGGGAATCGTTTACTGACTGTGTCTTAGTATAAGCAGTCTCTGCAACTTCCCTTCAGGACTTTGCATGGCTGTGAATCTATATACTTCTGGTTCATCCTGATTCTTTTTGGTTACCCTCGTTCAGTGGGAATTCTGACTAACATAAACATTCTCATTGTTTTGTCTTGATTATTTGAGTTGTCTGACTGTAATTCCTTCTTCCCCCTGGGGATGTTTGCTCCAGTGGTTCATGATTTCTCATAATTTGTTTTTCCAGTTAAAGTACTGCATTTGAATTATTTTGGTCTACACCAGGACTAATTGTGTAAGGTCTTTGTGATCTCAGTTTTTTGTTGGAGTTCTCCTCTGTCATGCATTGTTGTTGGGATGGAAGCATGTTTTTTATTCTATGTCTTTTTTTTTTTATCTGTTCATTCTGTATGATAGTTATTGTGCTGGATTGTCCTGCATCACTTATGTGAGTCTGTAGCTCTGATAGTCCTGGTGAGAATCGTCTTTGGTTTTTGTTTAATCTTTATTTGTAGTTTTCAGTTAATGACGATCGTCTGTGCTCTGGGACGGGCTGTGACTGTGGGCAGGGGCTTTGTGGTGCTCTGATTACATATTCATCTGTATTGGCTTATGACCAGTCACTGACCCCTCACTGACCTGCCCCCATTTTTACATAATACATATAATAGTTGATATTATTGTTGCTATGCCTATAATATCGTGGCTATTGTGAGGCGAAGAAAAAAAATTACATCCATCAAAATGACCCCGGCGGCGCCAGTCCAGTATCTTCTATTTCTTACTTATAGATGCTACTGCGCAGGCGCCTCCATCGCCGGTGACATTTTGCTGGATGTAATTTTTTTTTCTAAACCTCACAATAGCCACAATATTATAGACACATCAACAATAATATCAATGCTATTATATGCATTATGTAAAAATGGGGGGCAGGTCAGTGAGGGATCAGTAACCGTCATAAGCCAATACAGATGCATATGTAATCAGAGCGCCACATAAAGCCCGCCCCAGAGCATGAGAATCTCATTAACTGAAAACTACAAATACAGATGAAACAACAACCACAAGACGGATTTCATCATCAGGTATCATTGTAATCAGTATAACAGCAGTGACCTGACAGTGTCTGTAGGTTATTGTCACAATCCTGCTGACAGGTTCCCTTTAAGACATCTCAGCTCTGCACTATTATACACAGTTCTCTTTAAATGTGTAATATTTCTTCTTGAAACTCATCTCACAGAAAATATTGGCCCTTATAATAGTTTAGATTGTGACGTCACCGAGCCCATGCTCTAATTACCCCAGAGAGGTTTCATCACTAGTTACTCATTTATTACTGATGAAGACTGTTGAGTTTGATCATTTCAGTAGATGTTATTGTCTATAGTCACAGTTTTTGATTACAGTAGTGTCCAAAATACTCTGATTTCACCTCTTCCCCAGCCAGTTTTGTCTTCTTAATCAGGCCCCATTTTTAAAATCTGACTTGTGTCATTTATGTGGTAATAACTTCGGAATTATTCACAAAGGATAAAAGAAAACAAAATTGTTGTCCAACTTGCACAATACCCTATATATGGTTGTACGCTACTGTCTGGGCACATGGCAGTGTTCAGAAGGGAAGGAGCGCCATTTAGCTATTTGAATGCAGATTTTGCTAGAATAGTTTGCAGACACAATGTATTGGGTCACCTGGCAGCTCAAAAGATATCCACCATGAACATTCTTGGCACTATCTTCTCTGCTTTCCATATCCCAAGGATTGTCTTGCTCATCTCCCTTTAACACCCTTACATGGCTCTGGACTTACACTGGGACCCCTAGGCTTGGACCATGGTGTTACCTGCTAATCTGTGCTGTTAGATGGCAAGAAGAATAGTCAGGTAGCTGAGTCAGAACCAGAAGGACAGAATCCAGAATCAGAAGACTCAAGAGTAGTCAGTAAATGGGCCACGGTCACAACAGGAAACAAATGCAGAAGCTGCGGACAGAGGACAGAACCAGAGGAGAACAACGCTGTTTCTGGCAGATTCCGGCCATGTGCTTTGAGCTTTAGTAGGGTGTGGTACTTTCCAATTGGCTGAAGTAGGGAGCAGATTACTCCAGCTGGACAGCAGGAACAGATCCCAGATGAGATTGGACACACCATATGGAGAAGCCCTAATATGACTAAATGACAGAAAACCAGAACAGTCGAAATCCCCACAAAGTGATTTCATTTTATAAATTAATTCACTGAGGGATATATTCTATAGGAGAAGTGAATATTTTGACTCCACTGCCACTTTCCAGAAATTAACATGCAGTTGATGTTGGAGAGTGAAAATTACACATTTGCCATTTTATTATATAAACACATAGTGCCCAGATTTTGCTCCAGGAGACACACACCGTAAATTAAGTGGATTTTTCTCACTATAATATTGCTACATACAGTGATCCTAAATGTTGTTTGAGCTCACTGCAAGACTCAGAAGTGAAAAAACAACACAACCCGAACTTAAGGATCTTAAAAAAGGTACATATACAGTTGATTAAAATAAAATTACCTTTATTCAAATATTACTGGCAAACAGTAGCACTATAACAAATGGATTGGTTTATAGAAACCTTGGTGCTTTTCAACAGCCTAACATAACATTGATTGGTTTCTTTTTATTCGATATATGGCAGGCAGAATGAACAAACAGTTGAACACTGTGAGCCCTCGCGGGCAGGGTCCTCTCTCCTTCTGTACTTGTGTGTCCCTTGTCTAGCACACGTTTATTGTACCTGTCTATATTTTCCCTTTTCATATGTAAAGCGCCATGGAATAAATGGCGCTATATAAATGTGTAATAATAATAACACCACACACTACTGGTTCATCCAGCAAGGTTTTCTTTTAGATTGTGAACTGTCATTGTCTTGGTAAATAATTACAGTTTTTACATAGCTTGCCATTTTTATGGACAATTTGAGTAGAAATGTTCAAAATTATAAAACTCAAGGATATTTTATTAAAAAATAATAATTGTTTTTTATCTTAGCAGATGACTGTACCAGGAGATCAGAGGAACAGCTGATATCTTCAGTTTTTAAATCTGATGATCTTGAGATCCTACAAGATAGCAATCACTTCAGTTGTATTACTCCAGATATACCATCATCCATTCACGGCAAAGATCTGTCATCTGATCCTATGAATCAGGTCCCATCTTCTGATTCATTACTGACTATTAAGGAAAATCAAAGTCACAAAAGAGGCATTAAAAAACAAACTGCTCCTAAAGCAAATAAGTCATTTTCTCCTTCGTCTCATTGGGGGACACAGGACTGTGAGGGTGTATGCTACTGCCACTAGGAGGCTGACACTAAGTAAACATAAAAAAAGGTTAGCTCCTCCTCCACCGTATACACCTCAGCACTGGCCGCAGGCAAACCCAGTTATTGCTTAGTGTCTCATGGAGGCACACGTCTGGTTCCTTTTCCAGACCATTTTTTTTTTTTTTTTCCCACGAAGATGAGATAGGGGCGACGGATCCTATTGAAAGGGTCCGATCTCCCCAAACCATCAACGGGCGAGCACGTGGAGTAAAGCCTCCAACGTATCCTCTCCCGCGACGTGGGACACGAATGCCGGACTCAGCCCTGACCACCCTAAGGTATTGAAACCCTAGGTTGTACAGAGGCAGGAGATAGTCCGTGCGGCCCCCACTGCACCACCAATGCTAGACTGCGGTGCTGCAAGGAGGTGGACGGTCCCTCTCCTCGCCCCCTGAAGGGGTGATGGAGTTAGGGTGCCTGCACCGTCCCCCATTTTTTGTTCCGCAAGCCCCCTCTAATTTGAGACTGGGCGAGACGCTGGGAATATTGTCTGAAGGGACAGAGACTACAAGCAGCTACGGCAGAGAAGAAACCCGGACCCACCTTCAGTGAAGCCATGGTATCGGTGTAGGGCCGAGGAATGTGCTGGAGATCAGAAACAAGCGCTTCACTGGGGCGGTAGGTGATTCAGCCTGGCTTCAGCCAGGAGCAGGAGGCCGGGTTCCGGTCCCTGGCCTGAGCTCCCCCCCCCCCTAAAACAGCGTCATCTTCCGGCGGCCCGCCCCGGCTTCTGGGCGGCCGCCGCCAAAAATTTAGCCCCCGGCTTCGGCCGGGGACTAGGCCGCGGGCGGAAATTTAGTCCCCGGCTTCGGCCGGGGACTAGGCCGCGGTGTCTAATTTAGCTTCCGGCTTGGGCCGGAAGATAGACCGGGCTCCGCCCCCGGCAGCGACACCTCCGGTGGCCCTCCCCCTGTTTCTCGGGCGGCCTCTGCCAGAAATTTAGGCCGCGGTTTCGGCCAGGGCTAGGCCGCGGCCGGAAATTTAGTCCCCGGCTTTGGCCGGCGCTAGGCCGCACCTCGTGAATTCTCCCCTTAGGGCTGTGGCTATTTAGGCACGCCCCCCTAAAAGGGGAGCGCGCTTTTTTGAAGTCTGAAGCCTCAAGTCTTCCTCCTGCGCCCAGTGACCCTCTACGCAAGCGCTTCGCACCATCATTCTCAGACGTTCAGGGATACAGGACTGGGGTAAGTGCCACTACCTCCAGCCTGGTTGCTCTGCTTCGCCGCGCTCCGCTCCGCTACATCGCACCGCCACATCCAGATAAATTGCAAAAAGGACTCTGTGACAGATCCAGTATGTCCAGAAAGGCTAAGACTCACACGGTGCTGTATACGGCATGCATTGCCTGTAGGTCCCCTTTTCCGTACGCCCAGACTAGTCGTGTCTGTGAAGCCTGTAACTCCGAACGAGCTCAGGAGCCCTCACCTGTAGCAGAGCCCAGTGCGTCAGGTCCCCCGGAGTGGGCCCTATCTCTGTCGCAATCTATGGTGTCTTTAACGAGAGCAATCGAGTCCCTTCAAGCTCCCGATAGGAGCAGGGACAGTGGTTCAACCGTCTTGGCTACGTCTCAAGAACCTCCGGCCTGCAGGGGCCGCGCTCTCACCAGGCAGACACAGGGGAAGCGAACCCACACTGCGTCGCCTATGCCGTCCGAGGCCTCGGCATCCTTCAGTTCAGTTTCTCGCTCTCCCTCACCTTTGGAGGCGAGTGATCAATATTCAGACTCCGATTCTGAAGGTTCCCTCAATTTAGAAGCACCAAATTGTCAGGAGACAATTGACAGTCTGATTGAAGCTGTCAATCAATCCCTGGGGGTAGAAGATGAGTCCACCTTGACCTCTGGTCATAAGGTGTCCTTCAAACGAGCCAGGCAAACTCATAAGGTTTTTGGTGCTCATCCTGAGTTTGAAGAGCTCGTGCAGCGCCATCGGGAGAAGCCGGACAAGCGCTTCTCAGGACAAAAGGCTATTAATACTAGATATCCTTTTGCTCCCGAACTTCTGAAGAAGTGGGCGGAATCTCCTGCGGTCGACCCTCCTGTGTCGCGTTTGGCGTTTAAGACGCTTCTCTCCCTTCCCAACGGTTCCTCGATCAAGGATCCAACGGACCGTCTGATTGAGAGCTTGGCCCGCTCAGTGTTTGAGGCATCAGGCTCTGCTCTCTCTCCTTTTGCAGCAACTTGGGTTGCTAAGGCCATGATATCCTGGTCGGAGTCTCTAAATAGAGCTCTCCATGGTATAGAAGTACCGTCTGAGGTAACTGAGATCTCTAATCAGATAGCTCTTGCAGGAGACTTCTTAATTAACGCTTCCATGGATGCGGCAAATTGCGCAGCTCTATCTGCTGCTAATGCAATTGCTATCAGAAGAGCCCTGTGGTTAAGAGCTTGGCGAGCGGACTCAACCTCAAAGAAATCTCTTACATCTTTACCTTATCAGAGTGGTCGGTTATTTGGCGAAAGGCTGGATCAGCTCATATCTGATGCTACGGGAGGGAAGAGCAGTTTCCTTCCTCAGCAGAAGATCAGACAGCCTTTTCGTCGACAGCTTCAGCCTCGCTTTAGAGCCTTTCGTAACCCAGGTTGGGCCGCACCTGCCACCTCCAGCGGTTCAGGTCGACCTAATCAGGCCAGAGATCGCCAGGTCTCCTACAGGACCAACCCTCTGGGAAGAGGGCGATCTCAACAGCCAAGATCTAGAGGGTCCAAACCCCAAAGATATTCGGACAAATGACTGGAGGCAGAATCCGGTCAATTTATCCAGAGTAGGCGGCCGCTTACTCTGGTTTCGCCCCATTTGGCTATCAATTACTCACGACGAGTGGGTCAGGGAGTTAGTCTCCTCGGGGTACAAAATAGAATTTACCAGCCTTCCCTCAAATCATTTTTTTCCCTCGCGCCTTCCCAAGGAAGAGTCTCGGGTTCGCGCCTTATTCAAGGCGGTCGAGTCTCTTCGGCACAGCGGGGTTGTCGTACCTGTACCGGAGGTCGAAAGAGGTCAGGGATTTTATTCCAACCTATTCATTGTACCCAAGAAGGACGGTACCGTAAGGCCCATTCTGGATCTAAAGCGACTGAACCGTTTTGTCAAAATTCGACATTTCCGAATGGAGTCTCTCCGTTCGGTCATTGCAGCCATGGAAAAAGGGGAATTTCTAGCATCAATAGACATACAGGATGCTTATCTTCACATTCCCATATTTCCCCCTTATCAAAGGTTTCTTCGGTTTGCCATTGGCAAACTTCATCTTCAGTTTGCAGCCCTACCATTCGGGCTAGCCACAGCCCCCAGGGTGTTCACAAAGGTCATGGCTGCTGTTGTGTCCATTCTGCACTCCAGGGGGATAGTCATTCTGCCTTACTTAGACGACCTCCTCATCAAGGGTCCGTCTTTTCAGACCTGCGAGGAAAGTGTCAACATTACGTTAGACACCCTTGCTTGCTTGGGGTTGCTGGTGAATATGAGGAAATCATCTCCCGTTCCATCTCGGAAGATCACCTTTTTAGGGATGAATTTTGACACCGCTCAAGGATTGATAATTCTTCCTCAGGACAAGGCCTTAGTTTCTCCGCCAAGAGGTACGGATCCTTCGCCAACCAATTCCTCACACCATCCGGTTTTGCATGAGGGTCCTAGGAAGGATGGTGGCGGCAATCGAGGCTATTCCGTTTGCCCAGTTTCATCTTCGCCCCCTTCAGCATGCACTCTTGGCAATATGGGACGGGAGCCCTTACTCCCTCAATCTGCGGTGTCGTCTGTCCCTGCAGGTCAGACAGACTCTTACGTGGTGGACGAGGGACACCACTCTTCGACAGGGTCGTTTGTTTCCTCCAAATTTTTGGTTGGTAGTCACAACGGACGCCAGCCTGCTCGGATGGGGAGCAGTGTTTCGTCACCACACAGCTCAGGGAACTTGGTCTCAGCAAGAATCGACTCTCCCGATCAATATTTTAGAGATCCGAGCTGTTCGGCTGGCTTTGAGGCAGTTTCACCAGCATCTGGCGGGCCGTCCAGTCCGAATACAATCGGACAATGCCACGGCGGTGGCATACATAAACCATCAGGGAGGTACCCGCAGCAGGGCAGCCATGCACGAGGTAAAACAGATTCTGACCTGGGCAGAGGTAAATCACTCTGTGATTTCAGCAGTCCACATTCCGGGCGAGGAAAACTGGGCAGCAGATTTTCTCAGCCGTCACGGCATAGCGTCAGGGGAATGGTCTTTACATCCCGAGATCTTTCAGCAGATATGCCGACGCTGGGGAACCCCAGATGTGGACCTGATGGCTTCCAAGATAAATGCCAAGGTGCCCAACTTTGTTTCCCGGTACCGGGATCCGCAGGCAATTGCAGTGGATGCCCTGGTTCTACCGTGGAATCAGTTTCATCTTCCATATTTGTTTCCACCAATAGCTCTGCTCCCAAGGGTGATCAGAAAGATCAGGTTAGAAGGGGTCCCAGCGATATTAATCGCTCCGGATTGGCCGCGTCGCTCATGGTACGCGGAGCTGGTACAATTGCTCGCCGACGCACCCTGGCGACTGCCAGAGCACGCGGACCTTCTCTCCCAAGGCACAGTTTACCACCAGAACTCAGCGGTCCTGTGTTTGACGGCCTGGCCGTTGAATCTTGGGTCCTGATCAGGGCTGGATTCTCTAAAAAGGTCGCCGCGACGATGGCTAGCGCCCGAAAGCCCGTCTCGGCTCGCATCTACCACGGTACTTGGAAGGTCTTTTTTGATTGGTGCAGGGAACATGGTTGTTCCCCGCTTCTCTTTTCAATTCCAAACATTCTATCTTTTCTCCAGGCGGGCCTAGATTCAGGTCTAGCGCCTAGTACTCTTAGACGACAGATATCAGCCTTGTCGGTTCTTTTTCAGCGAAAGATCGCGTCTAATTTTCAGGTTAGAACCTTTATTCAGGGGGTTGTCCATATAGTTCCTCCCTACAAGGCTCCCTTAGAGGTTTGGGACCTCAATCTAGTCCTGGGAGTCCTGCAAGAGTCTCCTTTTGAACCTTTGCAGGAGGTGTCTCTGTCATTTCTTTCCTGGAAAGTGGTGTTTTTGGTAGCCATAACATCCATAAGGCGGGTTTCGGAGCTGGCTGCACTGTCTTGTCGAGCTCCGTACTTGCTTTTCCATCAGGATAAGGTAGTGCTCAGACCTACTCCACCTTTTTTGCCTAAAGTCGTGTCCTCATTTCATATTAATGAGGACATTGTTTTGCCTTCATTTTGCCCAGCTCCGACGCACCGAGTGGAGAAGGCTCTCCATACGCTGGATCTGGTGAGCGCACTCAGGAGATATGTATCTCGGACGGCGTCCTTTCGACAGACGGACACGCTGTTTGTCCTCCCTGAAGGTCGCAGGAAGGGACTCGCTGCCTCTAAATCAACCTTGGCTAGGTGGATTCGGTTAGCCATTCAGGAGGCTTACCGCATCAGAGGCGCGGTGGTTCCTGCAGGGATCAAGGCTCACTCCACCAGAGCGGTGGGTGCCTCCTGGGCCCTTCGGCATCAGGCTTCGGTGGAACAGGTTTGTAAAGCAGCAACCTGGTCCAGTCTGCATACCTTTTCCAATCATTATAATGTCCATACCCAGGCTTCTGCGGATGCCAGTCTGGGTAGAAGGATTCTTCAGGGCGCGGTTGCGCACCTATAAGCAATGCTTGATTATAAATTACACTGTGGAGTCGGTTTCCCACCCAAGGGACTGCTTTGGGACGTCCCACAGTCCTGTGTCCCCCAATGAGACGAAGGAGAAATACGGATTTTTGTGTTACTCACCGTAAAATCCTTTTCTCCGAGACGCTCATTGGGGGACACAGCACCCTCCCTAAGAGCCGGATGGCTATGTTTTGAGTTAACTTTATTCTCTGATTAATCTGTATCAGCAGTTTTTTCTTCTGGATATACTGTATCTGTGTTAACTCTGATTTATTCTTTAGCCTCCTACTGCTTTTTGCACTAAACTGGGTTTGCCTGCGGCCAGTGCTGAGGTGTATACGGCGGAGGAGGAGCTAACCTTTTTTTATGTTTACTTAGTGTCAGCCTCCTAGTGGCAGTAGCATACACCCTCACAGTCCTGTGTCCCCCAATGAGCGTCTCGGAGAAAAGGATTTTACGGTGAGTAACACAAAAATCCGCATTTCATGTTCAGAATGTGGGAAATGTTTTACATGCAAATCAGATTGTGTTAAGCACCAAAGAACTCACACAGGAGAGAAGCCTTTTTCCTGTTCAGAATGTATGAAATGTTTTAATCAGAAATCAAATTTGGATAGACACCAGAGAACTCACACAGGGGAGAAGCCTTTTTCCTGTTCAGAATGTGGGAAATGTTTTACCCATAAATGTAATCTTGATATGCATCTAAGAAGTCACACAGGGGAGAAGCCTTTTTCCTGTTCAGAATGTGGGAAATGTTTTAACCGGAAATCGGTTCTTATTAACCACCAGAGAACTCACACAGGGGAGAAGCCTTTTTCCTGTTCAAAATGTGGGAAATGTTTTAGCTGGAAAGCGCTTCTTGTTAGACATCAGAGCAGTCACACAGAGGATAAGACTTTTTCATTTTCTTAATGTGGGAAATATTTTACTTGGGAATCAACTGTTAATAAACATCAGAGACGTCACATGGGGAGAAGCCTTTTTTATGTTGGAATGTTGGAATCATTTTAACCAAAACTGAATCTTCTTAAATGGTTTGTCTCTTGTCATTCCTCATGTTTGCTGACAAAAGGATAAAGCTAAACTTTATTAATTCCAAATGTAAAATTATACCCATAATTCACCCCCTGAAGGGAAAGGTCAGAGAGGTCCGGCGCCTGCGCACTGTAGTACTCTGCTCTGCCCTTACCAGGGCACAGTAGTGCGCCTGCGCAGGAACCGCTTCGGAAACAGAAAGAAGAGGCCGGCTTCGCTACAAGATGGGAGGCGCCGGACCGCGACTCCCTCCGGACCCGACCGGACGGCGGAACGCCCCTGGGTGAGTATAATATAACTCGTTTTTCTTCACTTTCAGGTAACATCGGGGGCTTATCTACAGCATTACAGAATGCTGCAGAGAAGCCCCTGATAGCAGTGGCCCTATCTCATAGGGCAAAAATGGGGTGACAGATTCCCTTTAATTATACCATTTTGGTGCAGATACGATCTTTTGATCGCCCGTTATTGCATTTTAATGCAATGTCGCAGCTACCAAATAAAACGTAATTCTGTCGTTTTGCCTTTTTTTTCCTCACTACGCCATTTAGCGATCGGTTAATCCTTTTATTATTGATAGATTGGGCGATTCTGAACGAGGCGATACCAAATATGTGTATGTTTGATTTTTATTGATTTATTTTGAATGGGTTGAAAGGGGGGTGATTTAAACTTTTATATTTTTAAAAACATTTCTTTTTTTACTTTTGGCATGCTTCAATAGCCTCCATGGGAGACTAGAAGCTGCCACAACCCGATCGGCTCTGCTAGAGAGGCGATGCTCAGATCGCCTATGTGTAGCTGAATTACTGACTTACTATGAGCTCCGACCACTGGGAGGCACTCACAGCAAGCCCGCACTGACAACCATAGACGTCTCCAGGAGACCTCTGGTTGTCCTGCCAACATACTGGTGATCCACAGTCACGTGACGGGGTCACAGGTGTGCGTATTTCCGGCGAGATAGCCGGAAGCGCTTGTTAAATGCCGCTGTCAGAGTTTGACAGCGGCATTTAACTGGTTAATAGCCGCAAGTGGATCGCAATTCCATCCATCCGTGGCTATTGCGGGCACGTCAGCTGTTCAAAACAGCTGACATTTCACAGGAAAGATGTGGGCTCACCGCCAGAGCCCACATCAAAGGGAGAGAGTCCGACATTGGCGTACTATTACGCCCGATGTCGGAAACGGGTTAACAGGACCAAATATGTTGAATGAGAAGGGATTGTCCAACTAGTGGACAACTTTTTTAAACATCAAAAATCCCACACTGAGAGAAGTCATTATACCTAGAGTGTGAGAAATGAATTACCGTATATACTCATGTATAAGCCGACCCGTGTATAAGCCGACCCCCCTAATTTTGCCACAAAAAACTGGGAAAACTTATTGACTCGTGTATAAGCCTAGGGTGAAAAATGATATGCCCCATATGATGCTCCACAGATTATGCCCCATATGCTCCAGATTATGCCCAATATGCAGATTATGCCCCCATATGCTCCAGATTATGCCCAATATGCTTGAGATTATGCCCCCATATGCTCCAGATTATGCCCCATATATTCCACAGATTATGCCCCCATATGCTCCAGATTATGCCCCCATATGTTCCACAGATTATGCCCCCATATGCTCCAGATTATGCCCCCATATGTTCCACAGATTATGCCCCCATATGCTCCAGATTATGCCCCCATATGTTCCACAGATTATGCCCCATATGCTCCAGATTATGCCCCCATATGTTCCACAGTTATGTCCCATATGCTCCAGATTATGCCCCATATGTTCCACAGCTTATGCCCCATATGTTCACAGCTTGCCCACAATGCTCCATATTATGCCCCCATATGTTCCACAGCTTATGCCCCCATATGCTCCATATTATGTCCCCATATGTTCCACAGCTTATGCCCCCATATGCTCCATTTAATGCCCCATATGCTCCAGATTATGCCCCCATATGCTCCAGATTATGCCCCCATATGTTCCACAGTTTATGCCCCATATGCTGCTGCTGCAAAAAAAAAAAAAAGACTCACCTCTCGTCGCTGGGGGCCAGGTGCCGGTGTCCTGAGCAGGCGGTGACACTGGCGCGCTATGGGGGACAGGTGCCGGTGTCACCGCTCGCTCAGGACCCGGCACCTGAGATATTTACCTGTCCCGTTCCACCACTGCGTCCTCGTCAGACTCCTCTGGCTGTGAATGATCTGGCAGGGGGCGCGGCGTGCACTAATGACGTCATCGCGCCCTCTGCCTGATCATTCACAGCCAGAGGAGTCAGACGAGGACGCAGCGGTGGACCGAGGGACAGGTAAATATCGCTGTACTCACCCCTCCACCGGCGCGGTCTCTGCAGCCTCTCCTCTTCTCCCGGCGCTCTCTGCAGCGCTTCCTTCCTACAGCGGTCACATGGTACCGCTCATTAAATCATGAATATGTGCATGTGACCGCTGCAGGAAGGAGCAGGAGATAGTGGGAGAAGCAGGGGGCTGCAGAGACCGCGCCGGCGAAGAGGTGAGTATAATCCGACACTCCCCCTCCCCCGCCGACCCCCGTATAAGCCGAGAGGGTGACTTTCAGCCCTAAAAAATGGGCTGAAAATCTCGGCTTATACACGAGTATATACGGTATAGGAAAATCGTATTTTGTTTACCATCAAAAATAAGTCAGGCGGGAGAACCTGTATATATTATTGATAATTGTACAAAAACATGACGCGCGCGGCATGCGTTCAAGGGTGGAACACACTTCCGGTCTACAAGTGGAAGGCCCATGATGATCTGCATGCGCGCATGCGTTCCAAGGTGGAACGTAAGGGATTATAGACTGATGTCGGGGCGTACTCCTAATGCAAGCCCAGGTAAGACACTATAAAAAGGACTCAAGGATAAGAGGAAATGAGCGGTACATCCTTCTAACAATAAGTAAAAATGATTTCATGTTTATTCAAAACTCATTAAAAACATGGAATCCTAAAGATATATTGTGAGGCAGAGACCGGCGTCACAGTTAGGGGGCGCTGTGTGTTCTCCCCAGGAAGGCCATGAAGTGAGTTTGCAGTCACAAGCGTAGCTGTGACTGCAATGCACACTAAAAATAAGTGTTAGTCTTGGGCATGCTAGTGTCCAAGGCAGATTTAGGGAGAACCTGCACTGGGTTTTGTGTTTTGAAACAGACTGCAGGATGATAGTCGTGCAGTCCGTTTCATTCCAGGACCAGGTTTTCCATGTGGTTGAAGGCCACAGATCCCAGTTAAAATCGCTCCAGTAAAGAGTATGGGTGTGTCAGGTCCAGTGTCAGTGTAAGTTGGTGTTTATTAGCGTGCAGAGCAGTCGTTGCAGAGCTCCACCTGTATGAGGCAACACAGGCCAGCGGAGCCAAGGCAGCTGAATAGCCTGGCACCCACAGCATACACAGCGGTGCAGTCATCCACGGCAACTGGTCTCGGAGGTGGACGGTCTTGTGTCCGGATGAGTACTAACTTGTTTAATGGCTGCAATCTGAAGACTAAGAAGGAAGGTGGACCCAGGGAACTACAGGCCGGTGAGTCTGACTTCTATACCAGGAAAGATCTTTGAACAAATTATTAAAGAACATGTATGCAAGTACCTGGATAAGAATGAAGTGATTAAACAGAGTCAGCATGGGTTTGTAACTAATAAGTCATGTCAGACTAACTTAATTTCCTTCTATGACAGAATCACTGACTGGGTGGATCAGGGAAATGCTGTAGATATAGTATATCTTGACTTCAGCAAAGCATTTGACAAAGTATCTCACACAATCCTTATTGAAAAAATGACTAAGTATGGAATGGACAAGGCAACTGTTAGGTGGATTCATAACTGGCTTAGTGATCGGACCCAAAGAGTGGTTGTAAATGGCTGCACATCCAGTTGGAAGAATGTCTCAAGTGGGGTACCACAAGGCTCTGTTTTGGGCCCTGTATTGTTCAACATCTTTATCAATGATTTAGATGAAGGAATTGAGGGTAAACTGATCAAATTTGCTGATGACACAAAGCTAGGAGGGGTAGCTAATACTAGAGAAGAGAGAGAGGATTCAAAAAGATATACATAAACTGGAGCAGTGGGCAGCAACTAACAGAATGGATTTTAACAGGGAAAAATGCAAAGTACTACATCTGGGCAATAAAAATGAAAAAAGCATATACAAAATGGGAGGAATAGGGCTAAGTAACAGCACATGTGAAAAAGACTTGGGTATACTAATTGATCACAGACTTAACATGAGTCAACAGTGTGATGCAGCAGCAAAAAAGGCAAATGCAATTCTAGGATGTATCAACAGAAGCATACAGTCTAGATCACGTGAGGTCATTATTGCCCTCTACTCCTCTTTGGTCAGACCTCATCTGGAATACTGTGTCCAGTTTTGGGCACCACATTTTAAAAAGACATCAACAAACTGGAGCAAGTTCAGAGAAGAGCCACCAGAATGGTGACCGGTCTGCAACCATGTCCTATGAGGAACGGTTGCAGGATTTGGGAATGTTTAGCTTGCAAAAAAGAAGACTGAGAGGAGACTTAATAGCGGTCTACAAATATCTCAAGGGCTGTCACATTGTAGAAGGATCATCTTTATTCTCATTTGCACAAGGAAAGACTAGAAGCAATGGGATGAAACTGAATTGGAGGAGACACAGATTAGATATTAGAAAAAACTTTTTGACAGGGTGATCAATGAGTGGAACAGGCTGCCACAAGAGGTGGTGAGTTCTCCTTCAATGGAAGTCTTCAAACAGAGGCTGGATAGACATCTGTCTGGGATGATTTAGAGAATCCTGCTTTGAGCAGGGGGTTGGACCAGAAGGCCCAGGAGGTCCCTTCCAACTCTACCATTCTATGATTCAAAGACTATCATGTACTGTGGAAAGCTGTGAGTAAAGAGACATTGACATGGCGGTGCAGTCGCCCACGACAACAGGTCATGAAGATAGACCGGCATGTGTAGTGACTGTGTAACCCAAAGTTTATATGCCCAGCTGCTATCTGGAGGATACTGGGTACTATGTAGTGCTATGAATTGGACATTAAAGATATGCACCGGTGTGAACGGAACATTAATGCTATGCACGTGTGTTTATATGAGTTAGACATTCCGTGCTGTGAAGGAAATGCATTAAAGAGACTTTTGTGTTGAATCTTTGCTGGGTCACTGCCTCTTCACTGCATACGTGTGCTACCGCTGCATTACAATATATAAAACCTGCTGCGTTTCTGGCGTCCTTACTCATCGGACATGGCAGGATATTCTGAGTGAATTATTAAATAGCTCTAAGCCAATTACAGCATAGGTGGAAAATCATTGTGAAGCATGAAGCACAGGAGTCACCACAGGTCACATAGATCCATTATGTTAATAAGGCGAATTAACAGGAGGACTGTGTATAATAAACAACATTATACAAAAATCCATCATATACCATTGTCTGTACAAATACTGCAATATTCTGATGAATCCCAAGAAATTGCTGTCATAGACTAATCTGCATCTTGTAAGCTGGAATAGGCTCGTTATTATATCATGTTTTTGGAAAAGATTTTTTACAAAAAATTCCAGAAATACAGAAATATACAAATTATACTAGTTCCCAGTAAAACAATCTATGTTCAAGCATTATATATACACAGTTGTTACTAACAGGGAACTCCTCATGGGCTGACATCACATTGATCACATAAATATAGATTATATTGATCATATAAATATATATGGGAGGAACATTTTATATTTACCATCAGTAACCCTTTCTTTTCTCGCTTTGTGGGCGATCTTCCCATAGTGTGGACACATCAATTGTTGTACAGTTTCTTCAGTACATCAACACCAATTATTTCAATTTACGGTTCACAGCTGACAAACCAAATATCTCAGTTCTCTTTTTAGATCTTATGCTGACAGGTATACCATCAAGCAATAAGGTTGAAGCAACACTTTTTTGCTAAGACATTGCAGGCAATACAACCCTTCTTTCTAGTAGTTGCCACCCTAGATGTCATGTTGCCACCCTAGATGGTGTAAGCACAGGGGTAGTGACAAGCACGAGCCAGACACAGACAGGGAATAAGGACACTTAGCTTTCAAGCTGCTGCTGAAAACTCCATACAGTAAAGGATTTGGAAACCAGGACCTCAAGCAGCTGATACTCTGACACCAGAGAGCTCCCAACTTGGCTGGACTCGAGAGGAAAACTATTACCAACAGTCAGCTGATGCATCATGGGGCTATTTAAAGGATGGTGGGAGTGGTCACCACCCGCATCAGCTGACCAACAACACAGCAGCTGCGAGCAAGGAAAACTGACATTAACCCTTGCTGGTATGAAAGTAAAAAACAACGTTTAAATGAATTCAGAGCCAGAGCTGTCACAAATCCAAAAATGAACTGTGCAACACTAGACATACTAGCGAGGTTATCCGATTTGGCGAATTCACACGTGCCAGACGAATATGTTCCAATGACGCTTCCTTTTTCACAGAGAGCAGCATCATTGGTAACAGAGGTTATCACAATTATAAGACCAGCAAAAAATCATCTAGAGACAGGCTATTATATGGGGCAAAACACATCAGGCAAATTCTCCATCATGTGTCACCTTTTCCACACCCTATAGTGCAGTTTAATGATAGAAAGAAAATCATTCTAAAATATTTGCCCATGGTCAACCAAGATGAGATTCTCCATAAAGTCACCCAGGAGGGTTGTAGGGGTGTTGCCAGAAGAGGCTTATCTTTAGGAAATATTCTTTCCCCAAGCATGTCACGTCCCTCTTCTCCCATCACCTCTTGGTAAGGCCTCTTTCACACGTCAGTGGCTCCGGTACGTGTAGACAGTTTTCTCACATATCGGAGACACTGACACACGGAGGCCCATTCAAATGAATGTGTCTATGCACATGTCAGCGTGTTTTCACGGACCATATGTCCGTGTGCAAAACACACTGACATGTCCGTTTTTTTCCGGCAGCACGGTTCACAAACCGTGCACACGGAGAACAGTGCACACTGTCCTCTGTGTGCACGGACGGCCACAGGGGAAGAAGCGGCTACTGTAAGGTTCTTCCCCAGGGCTGGTGCTGAATCCGGCTATCATTCTCCCCTGCCTGCCTTGAAGCAGCAGAGAATGATGAGCGGTATATTAATATGACATTAATATACCGCTCATCATTCTCTGCTCGCAGGCAGAGCAGGGAGAATGACAGCCAGCTTCAGCACCAGCCGCAGGGGGACAGCGGCTTACAGTAGCCGCTTCTTCCCCGGCGGCCGTCCGTGTGGTCCTGATGTGGCACGTGTGCCGCACATAGGACACACGGACACGGATATCTCTGGTACTGGTTTTTCCGGTACTGGAAATATCTGGACGTGTGAAACAGGCCTTACACTGTAGCGGATTCTACAAGTGCCAGATGCAATGTTTGCACTTTTGCTATTGATAAGAAGAAATCCTTTTTTTTGCCACATGTGAGAGCGGCACCATCAAGTCATTAAGTCATTCATCAATTGCTACTCTCACCATGTGGTATACTGAATAGGATGTTGCTCGTGTAATATCCAGTATATCGGGTGTACTACACGTAAAGTAGAGGCGTATTGCCAAGCATAATAGTTAATAGTGTTTATTCAGGGCTGTAAAACACTTTAAAACTGTGCATAAAGGTCACATGACAACATTTTCTTTTTACGGTATTGTAACGTGGGACGTCCATCAAGAGGGGGCAATTGGCAAAGACAACTTGCCCTGAGAGAAGCCTTTTAGATTCTAAACTTGGACACCAAATTTCCTAAAGGCATGAATTATAGGAATGATCTATTCTGTCAGTAGCTATAATACACGTGAGAACTAGCCACTCATCACACATCAGCATGTACATGTGGCTCTGAGTTTATTGTTTGTTCTCTCAATTTTAATTTTCATCTAACATTCTCGTTTTATCACTTCAGCTTTTCTTTTCATTCTCCTTTTTCCACGTGAGTAGGTCATGATATTAATATTTTCTGATAGAATATATACAGTGCCTTGCGAAATTATTCAGCTCCCTGGAACTTTTCAACCTTTTCCCACATTTCATGTTTCAAACATAAAGATACCAAATGTAAATTTTTGGTGAAGAATCAGCTACAAGTGGGACACAATTGTGAAGTTGAATGAAATGTATTGGTTATTTAAAATTTTTGTGGAAATACAAAAACTGAACAGTGGAGCGTGCAATATTATTCGGCCCCTTTAACCTAATACTTTTTTTGCTCCACCTTTTGCTGCGATTACAGCTGCAAGTCGCTTGGGATATGTCTCTATCAGTTTGGTACATCGAGAGACTGAAATTCTTGCCCATTCTTCCTTGGCAAACAGCTCGAGCTCAGTGAGGTTGGATGGAGATCTGTTGTGAATGGGCTTGAGATGAGTTCTGAGCAGAGGCTCCCTCTGGTGGTTACTAGCGGTACTGGACTGTCCAGTGAAGATTGTGAGGATTGGGAATCAGGTGTTACTGACTGGTCTTATATAAGGGAGTCGCCTTCCCATCAGGGTTGCCGGTGATCAATTGTTCTGGTCTCAATCCTTGATTCCTGTTTCCCTTGTAGCCTGCTGTGTCGTGTCTGCATCTCCTGCTAACAGATAAGACATTTTCTTCTTTTTGTTTTTTGTGCTTGATTTTTGCATTTTGTCCTGCACTTCTGTGTGGGCCTTCAGGGTCCCCTCCGGGGGCTTTTGCCCTCTCAGTTTGGTTCAGCCACTGATGTTTGTACATTTGCTTTTTCCAGTTTTTTCAGTGGCTGCTGTTTTGATTTTGTTACACCAGAGAGCTAATTTAGGTGGTAGAGGTCGTGTGATCTCAGGTGTTTTTGAAATTAGTAGAGTTGGTGCTTTTCAGGGTTTTTTGGGATTGCAGTAAGTGCCCTTCCTATCCTTTTCTATTTAGTTAGTTTGGGCCCCAATGTTTGCTCATACTATTTTCTGTCTTTGTCAGTATTTCTTCTTGTCTAACCGCCATTACATGTTTGGGGGCTTTCTATGCTCTTTGGGGATCTGCTCCGGGGCAGATAGCTTTCCTCTTTCTACCTTTAGGTGTAGTTAGTTTCTCAGGCTGTGACGAGGCGTCTAGGACCAACGTAGGAACGCTCCACGGCTGCCTCTAGTTGTGGTGGTTAGTCAGGGTACTGCAATCTCATAGATTCCAACTGCTCTGGTGTATTGCCTTTTTTACCTGCACTCCTCAGCTACCTAAACATAACAGTATCACCGGCCTAAAAATTGAAAATTGTATGGTACTCACAGAAGGGAAAAAATATTGTGAAAGAAAAAAGGTTGTCAGAGTTGTCAGAGATATTTTTCGGTTTGTTGCATTTTTTTTTTTCTCCCTCTGTATCTCTTGGTGCTGGGGAGGATTTTTTTTTCTCTCAATGGAGTTTGCACAGTTGTCTGGCCGTGTGGATCAGCTTGCCTCTGAGGTTCAGAGTATTGCTACCTATCTTGCTAGGTTGCCTGTTGTGGAACCTAGGATTCCCATGCCAGATTTGTTTTTGGGGGATCGAGCCAAGTTTCTGAATTTCAAAAATAATTGTAAATTGTTTTTTGCCTTAAAATCTAAGTCCTCAGGGAACGCAGCGCAGCAGGTTCAAATTGTCATTCTCTCCTGCGCGGCGATCCTCAGGATTGGGCTTTTTCCCTGACACCTGGGGATCCTGTTTTGAGTGATGTTGATGCATTTTTTCAGCTTTGGGGTTATTGTACGATGAGCCTAATGTCACTGATCAAGCTGAAAAAGCCTTGTTGGCATTAAATCAGGGGCTTGATGACGCTGAGTTATACTGTCAGAGATTCCGTAGGTGGGCAGTCCTGACCAAATGGAATGACGACGCTTTGGCAGCCCTTTTTCGGAAGGGTCTGTCAGATAATGTAAAGGATGTTATGGTGGGATTCCCTGTCCCCTCTGGTCTCAATGATTCTATGTCATTAGCGATTCAAATTGACAGACGTTTGCGTGAGCGGAGAAGTATGCGTGGAATAGTGTTGCCTTGTGAACCTGCTTCTGAATCCATGCAGTGTGATAGAGTGGTTTCTGGGGCACAGCGTCATGAGTTTCGAAAGCGCAATGGGTTATGTTTCTACTGTGGTGATGCCTCTCATGCTATTTCAGTCTGCCCTAAGCGGGGAAGACGTTTTGCACGATCAGTTGTTTTGGGTAGTGTTCAGACTAAGTTTTTATTAACTGTTACCCTGATATGCTCTCTGTCCTCATTTTCTGCTCAGGCTTTCGTTGATTCGGGAGCAGCTATTAACCTGATGGATTTTGAGTTTGCTAAACGATGTGGGTTTCCCTTGATACCCCTACGGAAGTCTATTCCCCTACTGGGGATCGATTCTACCCCTTTGGCTGAGAATAAACCTCAGTTCTCTACTCAGGTGATAATGAGGGTTGAACCTGATCATCAGGAGAGCTGAAAATTTTTGGTTCTGTATAATCTGCATGACATTATCGTACTGGGTTTCCCTTGGTTACAGTCTCATAATCCTGTTTTGGATTGGAAATCTGTGTCTGTAACCAGTTGGGGCTGCCAATGTGTTAATACCAACACTCCTGTTTTTTCTGCCTCCCCCCAGGCTCAGGATGTTCCTGACTTTTTGATTGATTTTTCTGATGTATTTAGCGAAAGTAAATCTGCATCCTTGCCTCCCCATAGGAGCTATGACTGCGCTATTGAATTATTGCCTGGTAGTAAATTCCCTAAAGGTCGCCTTTTTAACTTGTCAGTACCTGAACATGACGCTATGCGGTCTTATATCAAGGAGTCATTGGAGAAGGGTCATATCAGACCATCCTCTTCACCCTTAGGTGCCGGTTTTTTCTTTGTGGCCAAAAAGGATGGTTCATTAAGGCCGTGTATTGATTATCGCTTTTGAACAATATTACTGTGAAATATCAATATCCGTTACCCTTGATTTCTGACCTGTTTTCCAGGGTGAAAAACGCTACTTGGTTTACCAAGCTTGACCTCAGGGGGGCATATAACCTTATTCGCATTAAGCACGGGGATGAATGGAAGACGGCATTTAATACCCCTGAGGGGCATTTTGAGTACCTTGTGATGCCCTTTGGGCTCACTAATGCTCCTTCTGTTTTCCAGTCCTTCATGAATGACATTTTCAGGGATTTTGTGGATAAATTTCTGATTGTTTATTTGGATGATATCTTGTTTTTTCCAATGACTGGGACTCTCATGTGAAACATGTTCGAACTGTGTTCCAGATTTTGAGAGAGAATGCTCTGTATGTGAAGGGATCAAAGTGTCTTTTTGGCGTACAGAGGATCTCATTTCTGGGATTCATTTTGTCCCCATCTGTTATTGAAATGGACACGGTCAAGGTTCAGGCCATCTGTGATTGGGTCCAACCTACTTCATTAAAGGCTCTTCAGAGATTCTTGGGTTTTGCCAATTTTTATCGTAAATTTATTGGTAATTTCTCGGTTATTGTTAAACCATTAACTGATTTGACCAAAAAGGGTTCTGATTTGGTGAATTGGCCTCCTGAGGCAGTCTCTGCATTTCAGGAACTTAAGCAGAGATTCACTTCTGCTCCTGTTCTACGGCAGCCTGATGTTTCTCTGCCATTTCAGGTGGAGGTTAGTTCAGGTGGAGGCCTTAGTTCTCCGCCAAGAGGTACGGATCCTTCGCCAACCAATTCCTCACACCATCCGGTTTTGCATGAGGGTCCTAGGAAGGATGGTGGCGGCAATCGAGGCTATTCTGTTTGCCCAGTTTCATCTTCGCCCCCTTCAGCATGCACTCTTGGCAATATGGGACGGGAGCCCTTACTCCCTCAATCTGCGGTGTCGTCTGTCCCTGCAGGTCAGACAGACTCTTACGTGGTGGACGAGGGACACCACTCTTCGACAGGGTCGTTTGTTTCCTCCAAATTTTTGGTTGGTAGTCACAACGGACGCCAGCCTGCTCGGATGGGGAGCAGTGTTTCGTCACCACACAGCTCAGGGAACTTGGTCTCAGCAAGAATCGACTCTCCCGATCAATATTTTAGAGATCCGAGCTGTTCGGCTGGCTTTGAGGCAGTTTCACCAGCATCTGGCGGGCCGTCCAGTCCGAATACAATCGGACAATGCCACGGCGGTGGCATACATAAACCATCAGGGAGGTACCCGCAGCAGGGCAGCCATGCACGAGGTAAAACAGATTCTGACCTGGGCAGAGGTAAATCACTCTGTGATTTCAGCAGTCCACATTCCGGGCGAGGAAAACTGGGCAGCAGATTTTCTCAGCCGTCACGGCATAGCGTCAGGGGAATGGTCTCTACATCCCGAGATCTTTCAGCAGATATGCCGACGCTGGGGAACCCCAGATGTGGACCTGATGGCTTCCAAGATAAATGCCAAGGTGCCCAACTTTGTTTCCCGGTACCGGGATCCGCAGGTAATTGCAGTGGATGCCCTGGTTCTACCGTGGAATCAGTTTCATCTTCCATATTTGTTTCCACCAATAGCTCTGCTCCCAAGGGTGATCAGAAAGATCAGGTTAGAAGGGGTCCCAGCGATATTAATCGCTCCGGATTGGCCGCGTCGCTCATGGTACGCGGAGCTGGTACAATTGCTCGCCGACGCACCCTGGCGACTGCCAGAGCACGCGGACCTTCTCTCCCAAGGCCCAGTTTACCACCAGAACCGCGGTCCTGTTTTGACGGCCTGGCCGTTGAAAACTTGGGTCCTGCAGGGCTGGTTTTTCTAAAAAGGTCGCCGCCGTGGGTACGCCCGAAAGCCCGCTCGGCTCGATTCCCCCCGGTACTTTGGGAAAGGCTTTTTGGGGTTTTGGGGCGGGAAATGGTTTTTCCCCCTTCTTTTTCAATCCAAAAATTCACTTTTCTCCGGGGGCCTAGATTCAGGTCTACGCCCCTTTTTCTCTTAGAGAAGATATTTCCCTTTTCGGTTTTTTTTCAGCGAAAGATCGCGCAAATTTTTTGGTTTTAGAACCTTTTTGGGGGGTTGCCCCTATGTTCCTCCCTACAAGGCTCCCTTTTTGGGGTTTGGGACCCATTAGCCGGGAGCCCGCAAGAGTCTCCTTTTGAACTTTTCAGGAGGGGTCCTTGCTTTCTTTCCGAAAAGGGGGGGGGGGGTGCATAACTCCATAAGGGGGGTTTTTGGAGGGGTGCACTGTTTCTTGTCGGTCCGTATTGCTTTTCCTCAGATAGGGGGGCTCAAATATCCCCTTTTTTTCCTTAAAATGGCCCCTTTTTAAGAGGCTTGGCCCATTTTGCCCGGGTCCGACGCACCGGGGAGAAGGTCTCCTCGTGGACTGTGAGCGCACCCGGGATATGTTCCGGACGGCTCCTTTCGACAGACGGACCGCGTTTGTCCCCCCTGAAGGGGAGGAAGGGACTCGTGCCTCTAAATCAAACCCTTGGGTAGGTGGTTTGGTTAGCCTTCAGGAGGTTACCGAAACAGAGGCGCGGTGGGCCTGAGGGATAAGGTCATCCACCCGGGGGTGGGTGCCTCCTGGGCCCCTTTGGCACAGGTTGGTGGAAAAAGGTTGAAACGCAACCCGGTTTCCAGTCCCGCTACCTTTTTTAAACTTATAATGTCCTACCGGTTCGGGAGCAGTCTGGGTAGAAAGGGTTTTCAGGGCGGGGGTTGCGCACCCATACAATGCTTTTTTTAAATTAACTGTGGGGGGTTTCCCACCCAAGGGGGCTTTGGGCGTCCCCGTCCCGTTCCCCAAGAGACAAGGAAAATCGGTTTTTTTGGAATCACCCTAAAATTTTTTTCCCCAGCGTCATTGGGGGGGCCCGCCCCTCCTAAGGCCCGGGTGGCTATGTTTGAGTTAAATTTATTCTCTGATTAAACGTTCAGAGTTTTTTCCTGGGTTTCGTTCGTGTTTTCTCGATTTTTTCTTTTCCTCCCATGTTTTTTCACT
>JARQOD010002462.1:0-39674 GCA_033576555.1 Oophaga sylvatica
CTGGAAAACCCCAGGGTCAGAAAAGGGAAAAGAAACCAAAGGCCCAAACCCAGGACCACGACTTTACGGGACAAAGGGTTTCTAAGCAGGGGGTTTTCCGGCTCCCCAAACACAAACCCAAGGGCCCCCAGACTTTTCTGGGAAATCGGATCCCCACATGAGGGGCCCCAGGCCAAAGCACTTTCCGAGAAACCCCTGTGGGCTGGAACCCGATGGGTACAGAAGGAAAAAGAAAACCAATGAAAGTAACGAGGTCCAGCTGACCCGGCGGAACCCGAGGGGCAGCAGAAGGAAAAGAGCCAATGGGGACAAACCCAACCACTGACGTTACTTTGGGCAAAGGTTACTAAGCAGGGGGTACCTGTGCTCCAAAGCACTACCAAGGACCCGAAACGTTTTCTGGAACCGATAAACCCCATGGAGGCAAACCCAGGCCAAAGGGGACTGCGGAGAACCAAAACGACCCGGGACAGGGGAAACCCCACCGGGGAGAAGAAGGGACAAGAGCCAAAAAAAGTGACGGGGGACCAGCTGACTGGGGCTGGAACCCGGAGGGCATCAAAAGGAAAAGAGCCAAAGGGACAACCGAGGACCAGCTACTTACTGGGACAAGGTTACTAACAGGAGGTACCGGGGGCTCCAAAGCACTACCAAGGACCACAGACGTTTCTGGAAAACCGGGTAAAACCCACCCGGAGGCCAAAAACCCCCTTTTGGGCCCAAGGGCCCCTGCGGAAAACCCCCTGACGGTACTGGAACCCGGTGGGTAGCAGAAGGTACCCAAAGGGGAAAATTTAAAAGGGGAGGCAGCAGGACTGTTTTCCGTTCACACAGCCGGGAACACTGACATTACTTAACCCCCGTAACACAGGAGCAAGTGTTAAAAAGTGCAAAAAGCACTTTCCCAGAAACAACTGGGGGTGTTTTACCCAGGGTGGAAAAGAAAAGGGGGAGGCAGCAGGATGTTTTCCGTTTACACAGCAGGGGAAACTGCATTATGAACCCCATTTAAAACAGGACAATGTAGACTGTGCCTAACAGCACTTCCCAGAAACAACGGCGGGGTTTTAACCCCCGGGGAAAAGAAAAGAAACATGGTGGAGGGAGCAGGGCTTTTTGGGCCCTTCACCAAAAACAGGGAACAGCTGGAAAATTACGAAACCCCCATTTAAAACCCGGAGCAAGTGAAAACTGTCTAACAGCCCCTTCCCCCGAAACAACTGGGGGGTGTTTTAACCCAGGGAGAAGAGAACAAAGGTGGAGGCCCCAGGGCTTTTTGGGGCCCTTCCCCGGACAAGGGAGGGGGCCGCTGACATTACTGAAACCCCCGAACACGGGGGCAAGTGAAAATGTGCTAACAGCACTTCCGAGAAACCCCCTGGGGGTGTTGAAACCCAGGGATGAAAAGGGAAAAGGGGGGAGGCCAAACAGGACTGTTTTTTTGTTCAAAAAACCGCAGGGAAACCCGCTGACATTACGAACCCCAAATAAAAACAGGCAAAATGTAACTGTGCTAACAGCACTTTTTCCCAGAAACAATGGGGTGTTGTAACCCAGGGATGAAAGAGAAAAATGGGGAGGCACCGGGCTTTTTTTCCGTTTAAAAGCAGGGGGAAAAGCTGCCCTTTCTGAAAACCCCAGTAACACGGGGGCCCAAATTTTTAAATGTGGGTAACAGCACTTTCCCAGAAAAAAACTGGCGGGGTTTTAGCCCAGGGGTGAGAAGAGAAAAAGGGGGGAGGCAGCAGGGCTTTTTTGCCGTTCACAAAAGCAGGGGAACCCGCTACAATTTCGAACCCCAGTAACCCCAGGAGCAAGTGTTTGACTGTCTTAAAAGCCCCTTCCCGGGGAAAAAAACTGGGGTGTTGTAACCCCCGGGATGAAGAAGGGGAAAATGGTGGAGGGAGCAGGACTTTTTTTCCGTTCACAAAAGCAGGGGGGAAAAGCTGCATTTCTGAAACCCCTTAAAAACGGGAGCAAAATGTTAAATTTGGGTAACACACTTCCGAGAAAAAACTGGGGGTGTTGTTTTGCCCGGGGGTGGAAAAGAACAGGGTGGAGGCAGCGGACTGTTTGCCTTTTACAAAAACAGGGAACAGCGACTTAAATAACCCCAATTTAAAACAGGCAAGTGGGAACGTGCTAAAACCAAATTCCAAAAAACAAAATGGCGGGGTTTTAAACCCAGGATGAGAAGAGAAAAAGGTGGGGGCAGCAGGGCTTTTTTTCCTGTTCAACAGCAGGGGAAAAGCTGACATTAAATGAACCCCAGTAACACTGGGGGCAATGTTTTAAAAGTGCTAACAACACTTCCGAGAAACAACTGGCGGTGTTTTTTAGCCCAGGGGTGAAAAAACCCGGGGGAGGCCCGCAGGACTGTTTCCGGTTTACACAGCAGGGGAACAGCTGACGTTTCTGGAACCCCGTAAAAACAGGAGCAAGTTAAAACTGTGAAAAAGCAAATTCCGAGAAACAACGGCGGGTTGTAACCCAGGGGTGAAAAGGGGAAAAAATGGGGGAGCAAACAGGACTTTTTGGGCCCTTTACAAAAGCAGGGGAACAGCTGACATTACTGAACCCCAGTAAACGGGGGCAAGTGTAAAAAACTTTTTGCAACAGCACTCCCCAGAAAAAACGGCGGGGTTGTAAACCCCGGGGTGAGGGAAAGAACAGGGGGGAGGGAGCAGGGCCCGTTTTGGGCCCTTTACACAGCAAAGGGGGAAAACCCGACATTACTGGAACCCCAGTTAAAAAAGGAGCAAGTGTAGAATGGTTTCTAAAAGGGAATTCCGAGAAAAAAAATGGCGGTGGGGGGGGGGGGGGGGGGTTTTAACCCAGGGAGAAAAAAAGAAAATGGTGGAGGGAGCAGGGCTTTTTGCCCGGAACAAGATGGGGAAAAGTGACTTTTTTGAAAGTGGGGGAAGGGGGAAGTGGGGTTTTGTTTAAAAGATTAAAAAATTTTTTTGGGGGGGGTTTGAAAAGGGTGGGGAAAGGGGGGGATGAGGGATGGTTTTGGGAAAATAAGGGGAAAGGTTAATTTTTGGAAAATTTAAAAAAGGTAAATTTTATTTGGGTAAAGGGGGGGTTTAAAAAGGGGTGTTTAAAGGAGGGGGGGAAATGGGGGGAGGGGGGGATTTTTTTAAAAAGGGGGAAAGTTAATTATGGAAAGTTTTAAAAGGGAATGTTTAAATTTAAATGTTGAGAAAAAGGGGGTTGGGGAGGGGGGATGATAGGAAAAAAGGGGGTTTGGGGGGGGGGGGAAAGGGGGTTTTTGGGTTAAAGGGGGGGGTGAATTAGGGGGGGAAAGGGGGAAAGGGGGAAGGGGGAAAAGGTAAAAAATGGAAAAAGGGTTTTTTGTTGGTTAAAGGGAAAAAAAATAAAATGGTTTTGGGGGATAGGTTTTTTGGGTAAAATTTTGGGGGAAAGGGGAATTAATGGGGGGGTTTTAAAAGGGGGGGTGTTTAAATTTTTAAAGATTGGGGAGGGGAAAAAAAGGGAAATTTTTTTTAGGGGGGGGGGAAAGTGTTTTTTTGGGGGATGTTTTGGGGAAAAAAGCAGGGGAACACTGACATTTTCTGAACCCCCAAAAAACAGGGGCAAGTGTTGACTGGGGCTAACAGCAATTCCGAGGGAAAAAACTGGGGGTTTTTGTAAAAAGGGAATAGGAAACAGGTGGAGGGGCGGATGTTTTTCCGTTCACACAGCAGGGAACCTGACATTACTTTAACCCCCGTAACACGGGAAACAAATTTTTGGTTAAAAAAAAAAAAAAAAAAAAAAAAAAAAAAAAAAAAAAAAAAAAAAAAAAAAAAAAAAAAAAAAAAAAAAAAAAAAAAAAAAAAAAAAAAAAAAAAAAAAAAAAAAAAAAAAAAAAAAAAAAAAAAAAAAAAAAAAAAAAAAAAAAAAAAAAAAAAAAAAAAAAAAAAAAAAAAAAAAAAAAAAAAAAAAAAAAAAAAAAAAAAAAAAAAAAAAAAAAAAAAAAAAAAAAAAAAAAAAAAAAAAAAAAAAAAAAAAAAAAAAAAAAAAAAAAAAAAAAAAAAAAAAAAAAAAAAAAAAAAAAAAAAAAAAAAAAAAAAAAAAAAAAAAAAAAAAAAAAAAAAAAAAAAAAAAAAAAAAAAAAAAAAAAAAAAAAAAAAAAAAAAAAAAAAAAAAAAAAAAAAAAAAAAAAAAAAAAAAAAAAAAAAAGCAGGGAACAGCTGACATTACTGAACCCCAGTAACACGGAGCAAGTGTAGACTGTGCTAACAGCACTTCCGAGAAACAACTGGCGGTGTTGTACCCAGGATGAGAAGAGAACAGGTGGAGCAGCAGGACTTTTGCCGTTCACACAGCAGGGGAACAGCTGACATTACTGAACCCCAGTAACACAGGAGCAAGTGTAGACTGTGCTAACAGCACTTCCGAGAAACAACTGGCGGTGTTGTAACCCAGGGATGAGAAGAGAACAGTGGAGGCAGCAGACTTTTTGCCGTTCACACAGCAGGGAACAGCTGACATTACTGAACCCCAGTAACACAGGAGCAAGTGTAACTGTGCTAACAGCACTTCCGAGAAACAACTGGCGGTGTTGTAGCCCAGGGATGAGAAGAGAACAGGTGGAGGCAGCAGGACTTTTTGCCGTTAAAGCAGGGGAACAGCTGACATTACTGAACCCCAGAAACACGGGAAGTGTAACTGTGCAAAACCACTTCCGAAAACAACGGGGGTGTTGAAACCCCGGGGATAGAAGAAAACAGGTGGAGCGCGGGACTGTTTCCGTTCACACAGCAGGGGAACGCTGACTTACTGAACCCATAACACGGGAGCAAGTGTAGCTGTGAAACAGACTTCCGAGAAAAAAATGGCGGGTTGTAACCCGGGATGAGAAGAGAACAGGGTGGAGGCAGCAGGATTTTTGCCGTTCACACAGCAGGGGAACAGCTACATTACTGAACCCATTAACCCGGGGAGCAAGTGTAACTGTGCAAACAGCACTTCCGAGAAACAACTGGCGGTGTTGTCCCCCAGGGATAGAAGAAACAGGGTGGGGGAAAGAGGACTGTTTCCCTTCCAAGCGGGGAACAGCGACATACTGCCCCCCCGTAACCGGGAGAAGTGAGACTGTGCTAACAGCACTTCCAAGCAACAAGGGGCGGGTTGGGCCCGGGTAAAGGAGGATGTTTAAAACTAGATCAAGTTTTCCCTTTTTCGGTCAATTAAAAATTTTTTATCTAAAACAAGAGAAATAAATTTAGTACCATAAGATAGATTTTACTTTAAAAAATTATGAAATAATAATTGAAAAACATAAACCATACATTAACAGTTGAAAAAAATGAAAAACCACAATAAAAATCGGTTTAAAAATCTGATACGTTTTAAAAAAAAAAAGATACAATACATACAAATCCATTTATGATGGTAAGTAACATATGTACACCATTTTCATTTGCTGAATAATATCACTAAAAAAGTTTTTAAAAAATATCTAAATTTCCTCATGAAATACTGAAAATATGTGCCATCATTATATTAAAAAAAAACCCTTTTAAAAAAGTGCATAGTGAAACAGCTATTTATGCCTACTGGGGAATTTTCAAGCATACAAACGGATTAGATAAGTATATAGATGAGACTGCATAGCCACAGATGGTGAATGGCGATGTAATACTGTACCTCAATAAAGTGTGCGTTACTACTACACCCTTTTTTATATAGCTTTTTATAAAAGGTCGTGCATGTAGCTTGCCTTGTTTGGGACCACAGACGGGCTTCCTGCTGTGACGCGTTGGGTATTGGAGCGTCTGTGCGTCTTATGCGCAGACTAACATTCACGGTGCGCATCGCATCATTTGCAAGCGTACCGACAACACAAAGGCGTTGTCATGACTGCTTTACTCAGTAAACATGCACCTATGATGAAACATACACGCATGTGCCCTATTACAAAACAAGCTACAGAAAAATGCGTGGAGGGTGACACAGCTGTTTTGTTAAGGTACAGTATTATATCGACATTGTACAGGTGTCGCTATTCATTGAAAAGATATCATTCCCCTATTCTATCATTTCTTCTTTCAGCACCCCTTACAGGTATATATTTTGCTATTGTGACTATGCACTTGACTTTACCAAGAATCATGATTTTGTTACGATTATCATGTTTACATGAAGACCTTTATGATTGGCTGTTAACTTTCTAAACAAATATGTATTTTTTAAAATGACACAAATATAAAATGTTGAAGAGACTATCCTACATGCATTGTTTGCACAATATTACAGGGTACAAACAGTCCCTTAATCAACATTGGGGTATTATATTTACTTGTATGCTTTTATTTCAAAGCAAGAACACTGAAGTATAACCTTCGCACTGCAGCATTGTAAAGTTCAACCCACATTATGCACTTCCAACATTGCAGTATTTGAGTCATCATGATGTAGTTGGATTTGTCTAAGCTGGAGTGACAAGGTTGACCATCATTTTCCTATAGCAAAAGTAGGCTTTTGTTTTTGCATTTGTTTTCGACATGTGCATATCTGTAAAAAATATGTCACAATTATTTTTTTTACGATTTGTGACAAAGCAAATCATTTTATGGTTTGAAAGTTGACGTTTCAAATGTTTACAGCTTAGAAATCATGGTGTAGCTCATATCTATGTGTAGCACTAGACACTTTGAGATGTCATTTTTTTTCACCTGATTAGGTAGCTAGCATTAATTTTTGCCGACACACAGCAGGGGAACACGGCGTTTCTGAACCCCACAAACACATTTACGTTGTTTTCATCCCGTGCATCTAACACTTTTGAGCAGCAACGGCGCTGTTGAAGCCCAGGTCAAGGAGGTGAGGCAGGCCCATTGAAGTTTGAAGTTGAAGTTGTAGTTAGCGCAGAATTTTGCCAGACACACGCAGGGGGAAAAGCAGCTTACTGCCCCACAAACACTCAGGTTTTTTTTCTTCGTGATCTACATTCTGAGCAGCAACTGGGGCCCGTTGAAGCCCAGGTAAAAGGGGTAAAAAAAAAGGGTTTTTTTAGCCCCGAGGGGCCATTTTGAAAAACCCCGGGTTTTTTTTGAAAAATTTTAAAAGTTTGGGGGGGAAAGGGGGTTAAGGCAAGGCAAAAGTTTAAAAATTAATTTGCCAACCAAAACAAAAGGGGAAACAGCAGGGGTTACAAAACCCCCAAACAATCACATTGTTTTATCGTGCATCTAAACCTTCGACAGCAAGGCGCTGTTGAACCGGGGCAAGGAGGGGGTTTGGCACAAAATATTGAGTTATTCCTTGTTACGGCCATTGCAAATGTTTACTTCAAAAGAATAAATAATTTTTTTCTACCCAAAAA
Source organism: Oophaga sylvatica (assembly GCA_033576555.1). Lineage (NCBI taxonomy): Eukaryota > Metazoa > Chordata > Amphibia > Anura > Dendrobatidae > Oophaga > Oophaga sylvatica. The sequence continues at coordinate 7,334 of JARQOD010002462.1, forward strand.
ATTAAAAAAAATTGAATTTTAAAAACAAAAAAAAAAAAATATTTAATTGAATCCCGTGGTTGAAAAACGTTTAATGGGAACTGAAAATATGGGAACAAATTAAAAACTTTCGAGACTACTCAGGTGTTTCATCAGGCAAGAGTAAGCCAAAAATGAAGAATCACATATTTCTCCCACACAACAGGACACAGGAATAGCAAGACAAGTGAGGAGGGACAAGTGAGGGGAGACCGGCAACAAAAAGGAGAACAAGGATAAAATTATCAGCCCCACACAATCACAGAAAAATTAATGAATTTACCTTTTGGCAAAAGACTTTTGTATGCCCGGTCATAGCACATGGGATATGGAATTACTGGTATTAAAATATAACTTCAAAATGAGAAACTAACAAAGGTTCAGAATAAAGCTCATCATGACCTTTGACACTTTTAAAGTGATGGAATGAATAGAACACATGGATTTATGTCATTCTATATCAATTAAGGAACAGCAACAATGCCCTTCCAGGGTCATGAAAACCCAAAAAAAGACCCATGAGAGGGCAATCAAACTTACTATCCTTATCTAGAACTGATTCCCAATAAAAATGCATCCCTGTGAGAAAATTTACATTCTGAAACACGTCACTTACTTGTCTACCTTTTGCACTTTTCCCCTGTGTCCTGTTGTGTATAGAAATAGGGTGATGCTAAATTTTAATTTAGTCTTTGCTTCCATCTTTTCATTTTTATCCTTAAAAAGGGTAACCAACCACTGCTGACTCTAAAAGTCAAAAAAATTTCCTACTACTGGCTAACCCCACGTACAAAGATACACATGTTTTCTAATTTCAAGTAGGAAAAATAAAGAAAAAAACAAATATAAACGCATATGACAGCCAAAAAAAAATTTGGAACAACCCCCCCCCCCAAAAAAATTGGTAACAAAATATAGTGTTGTAAATTTAAGATAAAAGTCCATTTTTTTTTTTATGAAAAGCTTAAGGAACGCTTTTGGGTTTAAACCATAAAACATAGTGAAGACAATGGATTTTGTAATACACTCATCATCACATCGCAAATTTTATGTGACAGTCACAGACCATTTCAATTATTTAAGTTCATAAAATCGTAACTTTCTATAGCATGAATGACATGTCCAGCAGGACTCATCAATGTGATTGATGACACAATATGTACGATAAAAAATAACCTTAAAAAAAACATTAGGCATTGTTTGTCACAATTTAAGTGTGTGCCTGCAAGTGTAGGGTGAAACAAAGGCTACGGATAGCAAAGGTAAATTCTATGTCTGTATCAGACAGTGGACAGCCTCTGATGGGTAATGCCGATGTTATACTGTACGTCAATAAAGTCTGCGGCTGAAACATGCATTTTTTGCTTTGTAAGGTTGAAGAGGGTAAAAGAATGTCTGGTTTGCGCAAAGCTTTATCCGTCAACACTACCTTTCCTACTGTCACGCGTAGGGTAGGGTAGCGTGTGGCAATTAGCTGACTATCAAATGTAGGTTAGGCTGCGTTAAATTTCGCACTAGGGACGCAAAAAAAAAATACAGCATAATAATTTAATGTGTAATACTCCACCAATGACAAACAAAAAAATTACGTTCCCTCTTTAACAATGTACAAGACTAAAGGGTATGCCACACTAAACAATATCGCTAACGGGATCGCTAAAAAACGTCACTATTAGCGATCCCGTTAGCGATGTTGTTCAGTGCGGCATGCTCCAGCGACGAGCATCCTGCTGTGATCCCCGCTCGTCGCTGAAATCGCTCCGGACCCTATTTCATCGCTGGAGCTCCCGCTGGGTAAGTATCTTATCGCTGTGTGGCACCTTTTCTTAGCGATTTAGCGGTACTTTTGTACCGCTAAAGTCGTTAAGAAGATCGCTAACGGCGATAGCGTCGTTAACTATAATCGCTAAATGCGGCAGCATTTAGCGATATAGAAACAATCCCGCTAGCGACTCATTAGTATGCAACGCTAACGAGATCGCTAACAGGATTGTTTAGTGGGTTGGCAGTACCTTACAAGCCTAATGGTTTTACGCTGACTTAATTGAGATACAGTATTACATCAACATTGTCCATTTAGTAACTATGCACTTGATACCTATATACCAGTATTAATTTATATCTCTTGTGGTTGTTTCAACAGCACTTGCAGGTATAACTACCTATTGTCAGTATGCATGATGCACTTTCTAGATGTAATAATTTATTATTGGACATTATTACCATGTTTACATGTTGGGCCCTTTCATATATGGTGTTTGAAGTTTTCAGTTGGCATCAGTATGTTATTTTATAATGTCTGTCATAAATAAAACTCGTGATGATGATATGATGATTTAATGATTCGTACATCCATTGACTGCATTATCTTACAGGTACAGATAAAGATTCCTTAAAAAGAATTAACTTCATAAGTCTGAAATGTACTTTTATGCATAATTTCAAAATGTGAAGAGTAACTATGTTTTATTTTTTGTTACCATTTCTAATAGACATGTGCAGATATGCGCTGTGATGACAAATTATTATTTGTCCATATTTGTCATAAAAATTTATCATTCTAGCCTGCAAAACTTCACCCAAATTTTATGTTTTCCCGCATAACAAGCAGGGTGACGGCTCTTCCCTATTTGGAGCATGTTGGGCATGTGTTTTTCTGTCCATGTGTCGGGAACAGGAGACTTCTTGCCGTTCACACAGCAGGGGAACAGCTGCGTTACTGAACCCCACTAACAGTAGAGCTTGTGTTTTTGTTCTGTGGACACGACACTTCTGAGCAGGGAACTGGCAGTGTTTGGGGCCCAGGGAGTAGAGTTCAGGTGGTAGAAAGATGAACATAACAGGAGACATGGATAACGTTGCGAACCAGTTATTTAATCTGAAAACGGACAGACAAATTCGGCGAGATCCATGCCTTGTTTTATTTTCAGAAAAGTAAGCCGTCTACATTATCGGAGGATAGTCGCATGCGACGGTCTGTTAGTACACCACCTGCAGCACTAAAGACGCGCTCCGATAATACACTGACAGCAGGGCAAGCCAGCACCTCCAATGCATACAGGCTAAGCTCTGGCCATGTATCCAGCTTAGAGACCCAAAACTTGAATGGGGAAGAGCCATCTGGGAGTACACTGAGAGGCAAAGCCAAGTAGTCTGTCACCATCTGACGGATACGTTGCCTCCCGCTGACTGGAGCCCTCTCGGATGGTGTAGACATTTGTGGCGCTGCCACAAAACTTTGCCACATTTTTAACATACTGGTCTTTCCCTGTGCAGAGGCACTGCGTGTGCTCCCTCTTGTTGCAGAGCTCTCTACACTGCCTCGACGCACAGAGCTGCTTTGTAAAGCAGTAGCAGCAGCAGTGCTCTCGGCAGTAAGGTAGAACATTAGGGATTGCACCAGTGTGTCTTGGTACTCCCGCATTTTACGCTCCCGGTTCAACGGTGTGATGAGACGTTGTCCCGGTAGCGAGGGTCTAGGAGGGTGTACACCCAATAATCAGACGTCGTGAGAATGTGGGCAATGGCGGCGTCGTTTCTTAGGCACTGCAGCATGAAATCAACCATGTGCTGCAGACTCCCAACTGGCAAAGAAACGCTGTCCTCTGCAAGAGGCGTTATCTCTGCCTGCTCTGCATCACCCCACCCTCGCTCTACATACTGACTAGAGCGTTGTGTACCTCCCTCTGGAGCGAAGTCTTCCTCCTCCATTGACTCCTCCTCCTCATTCTCCTCACAAAGTGAGCCCTGCCCAGCCCTTTGTGAGGAACCACGTTGCGCTGACTTTCCAGAAGGTGATGGAATTTGTGACTCCTCATCCTCCACCTCTTCCAAAACCTCATCCCTTATTGCTTGCAGTGTTTTTTGAAGCAGGCAGATAAGGGGGACAGTCAGGCTGACTAGTGCATCATCTGCACTCGCCATCCGCGTTGACTCATCAAACGCACGCAAAACGTGGCACATGTCCTTCATAGTGGCCCACTCATTAATGGTGAAGTGTGGACGGGCGCAAATTGCGTGTTGATTGCGCCTGATGCAGCTGATACTCCATAACTGCTGGCTGCTGCTCACACAACCGCTCCAACATATGTAACGTTGAATTCCACCTGGTGGATACGTCACATATGATGCGATGTTCAGGAAGGCGCAATCTGCGTTGCAGAGCTGCAATGCGCGATCTGGCCATGCTGGAACGTCGCAAGTGAGCGCACTCTAGGCGGACCTTGTGCAGCAGTGCATCAAGATCCGGATAGTCCCCCAAAAAACTTTGCACGACCAAGTTGAGCACATGTGCCAGACATGGTATGTGAGTGAGTTTGCCAAGGCCCAGAGCTGCCACCAGATTTCGGCCATTGTCACACACTACCAAGCCTGGCTGGAGATTCGCTGGCAAAAACCACACGTCGCTCTCCTGCTTGATGGCATTCCAGACCTCCTGCGCTGTGTGGCTTCGATTCCCCATGGAATTAATTTCAGAACGGCCTGTTGCCGTTTGGCCACGGCTGTGCTCATAATCGGTCGCATCAGGTAAGCGTCCACGGGTCCATGTGGAGGTAGACCGTGACGGCTCCTGCAGCGATGATTCTGAGGAACTGGAGTAGGAGGAGGAGTCAATGTGGACAGACTTGATTCCGGCAATCCTTGGAGTTGGCAGAACACGTACAGCGCCACTCGCAAGATCTGTACCCGGCTCCACAACATTCACCCAATGGGCAGTGAGTGAAAGGTATCGTCCCTGGCCATGGGTACTGGTCCACGCATCGGTGGTCAGGTGGACCTTGCTACTGACGGCGTTTAGTAGCGCATGTTTAATTTTTGCCTCAACATGCTTTTGCAGACCAGGGACGGCTTGCCTGCTGAAATAAAATCGGCTGGGCACATTGTATTGTGGACTGCCAATGCCATTAATTCACGGAAACTGTCAGTTTCCACCAGTCTGAATGACAGCATTTCAAGGGACAGGAGTTTTGCAATGCCAGCATTCAGAGCCTGTGCTCGTGGATGGTTTGCCGAGTATGGCCGTCTTTTATCCCATGCCTGTGCTACCGATGGCTGTTTTGTGGCCTGGTGTGTGAGGATGACAGGGAACTTGCAGCTGTGGGTGGAATAACACTGTGTCTCTGGACAACAGTGACAGAGGTTCTTCCATGGCGATCCTTTGAGGAAGCCGAACCAGCTGTGTGTGAACTGGAGGAAGAGGCTCCAACACGAGCTGAAGATGTAGGTGCTGCTGTAGGTTGGCCTACATCTCCAGTGTGTCTTTGTAACTCAACAAAGTGCTTTGACCGCACATGTTTCCACATATTTGTTGTATTAAGGTTACTGACACTTTTACCTCTTTTAATTTTTTGATTACACAGCTTGCATTTGACATAGCAAATATCATCTGCAACTGTATCAAAACAGGACCACGCAGAGCAAGTCCTGGGAGCGCCCGGTTTGGCTGTTGGAAGAGAACTGCTCCGAACGGGTGCCAAACTGGAGGCTACAGGCAAACGAGTCTGCAGCCTACCTCTCCCTACTGTTTGGACCATTGGGGCAATCTCTTCCTCAAGCTGCTCCCACCACCTCCCTGTTCCTCACGCCATGTTGGGTCTTGGACCTCATCATCTCCACCACTACCCTCTTCCAACACCTGCTGTTGTTGGGTGGTCTGGCCAGCACCATGCTCAACAGAAACTGGCAACTGAGTCTCATCATCATCAGATGCGTTCTGCGGTGTGCTGACCATCGGCACTGGCTCACCCGCCTCTTCAGATTCAGAGAGACACAGCTGTTGCGCATCACTGCATACTGCCTCTTCTTCACATTCCAGAATGCTGCTTGGCTGGGCCCCTGTTTGCAAGCCAACAGATTCTGAGAACAGAAGCAGAGACTCAGCTGGCTCCTGTACAGAGCTCTCTGACTGCCTGGGCAATTTGGCAGGCGGTGAAGAGACTGATGGTTGTTCAACAGTGCTGTGGTCCTGAGAGGAGGTGGAAGCTATTGAAGTCGATGCATTGGCTGCCATCCAACCAACAACGCTTCAATTTGTTCTTCACGCAGCAGGGGGGTACGCTGAGCTCCTACAAAAGTGCGCATAAAGGAACGCTCACGGGGAAAACTGGTGGATGCTGTGTCACTGGGTGTGGCAGCAGCCACAGAATCCCCACGTCCTCTCCCTGCTGCAAATCCACGGCCTCGACCACGACCACGTGCCTTACTCACTGACTTCTTCATCTTGGTAGATTGATAAAGAAAGTCAGAAAAGTTATAAGGCCTAAGTGTGGTTATTCCTCACAGACTACAGTGAACCCTGCAGACAACTGTTCAGTATCTGTGAAAGGCCCCTTTGTGTACTTCTATAGTGTTTGCAACCAATGTATTGTATACGGATGGAAGCGCGTCACACTAATAGATTAGATTTTTTTCCACTAAAATGGAGCAGCACCAATTAGAGAAAAATGTGAAGGATGAGGCAGTGACACACGCTCAGCAGACTACAACCGGCAGTGGTTGAAGAACAAACTGGAGCGTAATCTGCACTCACAAAATGAAAAGCTCACAGACTACAGTGAACACTGAAACACAACTGTTCAGTAGCTGTTAAAGGCCCCTTTGTGTACTTCTATAGTGTTTGCAACCAATGTATTGTATACGGATGGAAGCGCGTCACACTAATAGATTATATTTTTTTCCACTAAAATGGAGCAGCACCAATTAGAGAAAAATGTGAAGGATGAGGCAGTGACACACGCTCAGCAGACTACAACCGGCAGTGGTTGAAGAACAAACTGGAGCGTAATCTGCACTCACAAAATGAAAAGCTCACAGACTACAGTGAACACTGAAACACAACTGTTCAGTAGCTGTTAAAGGCCCCTTTGTGTACTTCTATAGTGTTTGCAACCAATGTATTGTATACGGATGGAAGCGCGTCACACTAATAGATTAGATTTTTTTCCACTAAAATGGAGCAGCACCAATTAGAGAAAAATGTGAAGGATGAGGCAGTGACACACGCTCAGCAGACTACAACCGGCAGTGGTTGAAGAACAAACTGGAGCGTAATCTGCACTCACAAAATGAAAAGCTCACAGACTACAGTGAACACTGAAACACAACTGTTCAGTAGCTGTTAAAGGCCCCTTTGTGTACTTCTATAGTGTTTGCAACCAATGTATTGTATACGGATGGAAGCGAGTCACACTAATAGATTAGATTTTTTTCCACTAAAATGGAGCAGCACCAATTAGAGAAAAATGTGAAGGATGAGGCAGTGACACACGCTCAGCAGACTACAACCGGCAGTGGTTGAAGAACAAACTGGAGCGTAATCTGCACTCAAAAAATGAAAAGCTCACAGACTACAGTGAACACTGAAACACAACTGTTCAGTAGCTGTTAAAGGCCCCTTTGTGTACTTCTATAGTGTTTGCAACCAATGTATTGTATACGGATGGAAGCGCGTCACACTAATAGATTAGATTTTTTTCCACTAAAATGGAGCAGCACCAATTAGAGAAAAATGTAAAGGATGAGGCAGTGACACACGCTCAGCAGACTACAACCGGCAGTGGTTGAAGAACTAACTGGAGCGTAATCTGCACTCACAAAATTAAAAGCTCACAGACTACAGTAAACCCTGCAGACAACTGTTCAGTAGCTGTGAAAGGCTCCTTTCTGTACTTCTATAGTGTTTGCAACCAATGTATTGTATACGGATGGAAGCACGTCACACTAATAGATTTGATTTTTTTCTAATATAATGGAGCTGCACCAATTCCACAAAATAAAATAAAAAAAAAAAAGAGTCAGTGACACGTGCAGATGCCTACAAACAGCGGTGGATGCAGAGCAAACTGCAGCGTCACCTGCACTGTCACACACACACCTTGCACAGAGCTGTTAAAACAACACTGGCAAAATGAAGCTTTACACAGCGGTTGGTAAACTAGCCTGCCTAAAGCACAGTAGTACACAAAATCGCTATATCTAACTGTCCCTCAGAGTGAGCAGAGTAGCGTTCTGTCCCTAACTGAGTTCACAGCACAGTGATGCTAAAATGGCTGCGGCGCCTTTTATAGTGCATTCTGACATCATTTCAGCAGCCAATCACAGCCATGCCATTAGTTAAGATGACCGCAGCATTACAGGATGTGCCCACACTTCATAAGATTCATCATTGGCTGACTAACATCACATTGCCTCTCAAAGAATTATGGGAACTTCCGATTCCGGTATACGATATTGAAAAAGTATCGGAATTAAGTATCGGAATTCCGATAACGCGAATATCGGCCGATACCCGATACTTGCGGTATCGGAATGCTCAACACTAGTGCCTATTAGTGTTGAGCGATACTGCTTGGTATCGGAAAATATCGGATCGGAATGCAGTCGCCGATATCACTAAATATCGCCGATATCCGATTCCGATAGCGGAAGTCCCATGTAAGTCTATGGGAAAAAATATCGCAACTAAAAAAAACCTTTATTTCCTTGTAAACACTAAATATACACACATAGAATACACATATATATATATACATGTCATTGTGACATATATATATACATATATGTATAGTTTATACACTTCTACATAGTAAAATATCCTCTGATTCAATTGCCGGGTAAAGCCGGCTTCTGTGAAAAGACAGAAGCACCCGACATGAAATGACACTTGGTTTACATAGAGTTAACCATGTCTTTTCATGTCGTTTGCAATCTGATTTGCACAAACAATTACATCAGTCTATATGTGCAAAATTTCACACCTGTAGGGGTTAATTAAAGGTGTAAATTCGTTGTAAAAAAAACGGACTTTTTTGCTACGAATTTACACCTTTAATTAACCCCTACAGGTGTGAAATTTTGCACACTTACACTCATGTAATTGTTTGTGCAAATCAGATATCAAACTACATGAAAAGACATGGTTAACTCTATGTAAACCAAGTGTCATTTCATGTCGGGTTCTGCATTTTCACAAAAGCCGGCAATTGAATTAGCGGCTATTATACTATGTAGAAGTGTATGAACTATAAATATAAATATATATATGTGTCACAAATTTAATGACATGTATATATATATATGAGGTGTAAAATTGCTGAAAAAAAATGCGTGGGCTCCCGCCCTATTTTCGCAACCAGACAGACAAAGCCAGTGAGTGGGGGCAGATAATAATAGCCCAGAGAGGGACCATTATTTTTGGCCCCCCCGGCTACTAACATCTGCCCCCAGACACCCCAGAAAGGGCAAATCTCTAATTAGATTTGCCCTTTCTGGCACTTTGCCCGTCTATTCCCATTGCCCTGTAGCGGTGGCGAATGGGTTAATAAGGGGTTAAAATGACCTTGCAATTGAAAGGTCACTTTAAGCCAGGTTAATAATTGAGAGCTGTCAATTAGACAACTATCAATTATTAATCCTATTGTATGAAAGAAAAATCAAACACACACACTTTAATAAAAAAGAAGTTTAATGAAATAATCACACAGTTTTTGACCATATTTATTTTCCTGCTAAAACCATTTCCTGTAATAAAAATAAAATAATAAAGCAAAATTATTCTTACCAATCTGATGTACAGTCAGGTCCCACGGTGTAATCCTTCAGAAAGGGTTAATGTTTACTGCAGGGACCGCAGCTAATGCTGCAGCCTCACAGTAAACCCCCAAATGAATGAGTTCCTCTCCTGGCTGACAGGAGAGGAAGTGGAAAGCTTAATTGATTGCTTTCCACTTTCACTTCAGGTCAGCCAGGGACACAATCAGTGACGTCAGAGGGAACTGGTTAACAAAAATAGGGGATCCCCTCGAAAAAAATTGGCGTGGGGTCCCCCCTATTTTTGTTAACCAGCCAGATGAAGCAGACCGCTGAGGCCTGGATTTTCAGGTTGTTAAGGAGCCAAGTTCCATGGACCTTGCCAGCCTGATAATACCAGGCCACAGCAGTCTGCATATCTTGGCTGATTAACAAAAATAGGGGATCCCTCGAAAAAAATTGGCGTGGGGTCCCCCCTATTTTTGTTAACCAGCCAGATGAAGCAGACCGCTGAGGCCTGGTTTTTCAGGCTGGTAAGGATCCAATATCCATGGACCTTGCAAGCCTGATAATACCAGGCCACAGCAGTCTGCTTAGCTTGGCTGGTTAACAAAAATAGGGGATCCCCTCGAAAAAAAAACGGCGTAGGGGTCCCCCTATTTTTGTTAACCAGCCAAGTAAAATGCAGACTGCTGCGGCCTGGTATTAAAAGACTGTCAAGGCCCATGGATTTTGGCCCTCAACAGCCTGATAATACCAGGCTACAGCAGCCCCACATTTGGCGCATCAAAAGATGTGCCAATTGTGGCACTTTACCCGGCTCTTCCCACTTGCCCTGTAGCGGTGGCAAGCGGGGTAATAAGGAGTTAATGTCACCGTTGATTGCATGGTGACAATAAGCCCGGTTAATAATGGAGAGGCGTCAATAAGACACCGATCCATTATTAATCCCAAAGTTATTAAATGCATAAAAAAAGACACAGAAAGAAAAAGTATTTTAATGAAATAAAAGAGACAACACAGTTTTCATTTCTTTTATTATACTCTCATTCCTGCGACGCCATCGATTTCCTGTAAAAAAAGAAAAAAAAAAAACCAACAGTATACCACCTGTCCGACGCAGTCCATAGTAACGACAGTCCCACGACGATCCAGCTCTGCTACATCGCAATGACAGGCAGAGCCTGTCATCGCAACGCAGCACAGCTGATTACCTGCTTCACCGGCGGTGACGTCATCGGACTGACTGCTTTACGGCCGGGATTACCCAGCAGTCACTGCAGTTATCGCGAGAAACTGCATGTGACCGCCGGGGAGAAGAGGATGGCGGCCATGAAGCAGTCCAGGCCGTGACCGCCGGAGATCTTCTGCCAGGTAAGTGCCGCTGACTCCTGACAGACCCGACCGACGGACACTGACAGTGACAGACCGACCAACGGACACAGACAGTGACAGTGACAATCCCGATTCCGGTATTCGATATGACGAAAATATCGAAACGAATTATCGAAAGGCCGATACAGCTACTATCGGCCGATATCCGATATTTGCAGTATCGTATCGCTCAACACTAGTGCCCATACAGTAGTTTTCTCCCACATATAGGGTATCAGCGTACTCAGGGCAAATTGGACAACAACTTTTGGTGTCAAATTTCTCCTGTTACCCTTGTGAAAATAAAATATTGGGGGCGAAAAAATCATTTTTGTAAAAAAAAAAAAAGATTTTTTATTTTTACGGCTGTACGTTATAAACTTCTATGAAGCACTTCGGGGTTCAAAGTGCTCACCACACATCTAGATAAGTTCCTTGGGGGGTCTATTTTCCAAAATGTTGTCACTTGTGGGGGTTTCCTCTGTTTAGGCACATCAGAAGCTCTCCAAACACGACATTCTGCGTTGAAAAAGTCAAACGGCGCTCCTTCCCTTCCGAGCTCTGCCATGCACCCAAACAGTGGTTTACCCCCACATATGGGGTATCAGCGTACTCAGGACAAATTGCACAACAACTTTTGGGGTCTTGTTACCCTTGGGAAAATAAAAATTGGAGTGAAAAAATATGATTTTTTTTATTTTACGGCTCTACGTTATACTTGTGTGAAGCACTTGGGGGTTCGAATTGCTCACCACAGATCTAGATAAGTTCCTTAGGGGGTCTAGTTTCCAAAATGGGGTCACTTGTGAGGAATTGCAACTGTTTAGGCACATCAGAGGCTCTCCAAATGCAACATGGAGTCCAATCTCAATCCCAGCTAATTTTGGTTGGAAAAAGTCAAATGGCGCTCCTTCCATTCCGAGCTCTGCCGTGCGCCCAAACAGTGGTCCCCCCCCACATATGGGGTATCAACGTACTCAGGACAAATTGGACAACAACTTTTGTGGTCCAATTTCTCCTGTTACCCTTGAGAATATAAAAAATTGGTGACTAAAATATAATTTTGTGGGGAAAAAATTAGGACTTTTTATTTTCATGCCTGGGCATTATAAACTTGTGTGAAGCACTTGGGGGTTCAAAGTGCTCACCACAGATCTAGATAAGTTTCTTAGGGGTCTAGTTTCCAAAATGGGGTCACTTTGGGGATTTCCACTGTTTAGGCACATCTGGGGCACTGCTAACGGAACATGACCCCCAACAACACCTGCATTCCAAAACATTATTACTTCCTTTCCAAGCCCTGCCGTGTGCCCAAATAGCTTCCCCCCCTCATATGGGGTATCAGCGTACTCAGGACAAATTGGACAACTTTTGGGACTAAAATATCATTTTTGTGGAAATTTTTTTTTTTTCACACCCAGGCATTATAATCTTTTGTGAAACACTTGGGGGTTCAAAGCAGGGCCGGCTCCAGGTTTTATGGGCCCCGGGCGAAAGAGTCTCAGTGGGCCCCTTTAACACAGACCACGATTCATGATGCACAGATACGGCAGAGAAATATAGGTATAGTACAATGCCAAACACTTCACTTCTTCCATTACATGAGTGATATCTATTGTAAATTCTACAATAGCTCAGAAACCGCCAAATCCTCACAGCACACAGTACAGACTGGACAGTACAGTCCTCCATACAGTATTATGGGCCAAATATAATGCTCCATAAAGAATATTGGACCCCAAATAATGCTCCATACAGGATACTGGTCCCCATATAATGCTCCATACAAAATATGGAGCTCTCCTCTGCACTCTGCTGCATTCTGCACTGTTACGGCTCAGGAAAGGGCGCTGTGGAAAGACTCCCCATTATCATCATCATTGCCTCCCCATCATCATCATCATTTCCTCCCCATCATCATCATCATTGCCTCCCCATTATCATCATTGCATCCCTATTATCATCATTGCCTCCCCATCATCATCATTGCCTCCCCATCATCATTGCCTCCCCATCATCATCATCATCATCATTGCCTTCCCAATCATCATTTCCTCCCCATCATCATCGCCTCCCCATCATCATCGCCTCCCCATCATCATCATTGCCTCGTCACAACCATCACTGCCTCTCCCCACCACACACAGACAGCACCACAGCACTCTCTCACATACACAAAGCACCGCACTACATACACACACACACGCAGACAGACACACACACACACCACATCTCACCTGTCTGGCGTCCGCACCGCAGGCGGTCCAGGCTGCAGCATCACTGGTGCCCGCGCTTACTCTCTGCCACAGCTGGCCGCTGAATGATGACGCCCTGCAGGCGCCCCCTGGAGCCCGAAGCTGCGGAGGCACGGGGAGAGGTAAGTATTGTGCTGGCTGCTACTGGGTCCCTGAGCAAGGGGGGGTGATGTCGAGGTGCCCGACGGTGAGTGGGCCCCCCCGCCTGCTCAGGGTCCCGGCACTTGCCTGGGTATGCCGAGTGCTGACGCCGGCCCTGGTTCAAAGTGCTCACAACAGATCTAGATAAGTTCCATAGGGGGTCTAGTTTCCAAAATGGTGTCACTTGAGTGGGGGTTTCCACTGTTTTGGCGCATCAGGGGCTCTCCAAACGCAACATGGCATCCAATCTCAATTCCAGCCAATTTTGGTTTGAAAAAGTCAAACGGCGTTCCTTCCCTTACGAGCTCTGCCTTGTGCCCAAACAGTGGTTTTCCCCCACATATGGGGTATTGGCATACTCAGGAGAAATTGCACAACAACTTTATCTGTTCATTTTCTCCTTTTACCCTTGTGAAAATAAAAAAAGTTTGTAAAAGATCATTTTTGTGACTAAAAAGTTAAATGTTCATTTTTCCTTCCACGTTGCTTCAGCTCCTGTGAAAAGCACCTGAAGGGTTAATAAACTTCTTGAATGTGGTTTTGAGTACCTTGAGGGGTGCACTTTTTAGAATGGTGTCACTTTTGGGTATTTTCTGCCATATAGACCCCTCAAAGTGACTTCAAATGTGAGGTGGTCTCTAAAAAAAATGGCTTTGTAAATTTTGCTGTAAAAATGAGAAATCGCTGGTCAACTTTTATAAATTATAAATTTCCTAACAAAAAAAAATTTTGGTTCCAAAATTGTGCTGATGTAAAGTAGACATGTGGGAAATGTTGTTTCTTAACTATTTTATGTGACATATTTCTCTGTTTTAAAGGAATAAAAATGTAAAGTTTGAAAATTGCAAAATTTTCAAAATTTTCTCCATATTTGCGTTTTTTTTCAAAAATAAACGCAAGTTATATCGAAGAAATTTTACCACTAACATGAAGTACAATATGTCACGAGAAAACTTTCTCAGAATCGCGAAGATCCGTTGAAGCGTTCCAGAGTTATAACCTCATAAAGAGACAGTGGTCAGAATTGTAAAAATTGGCGCGGTCATTAAAGTGCAAACCACCCTTGGGGGTGAAGGGGTTAAATATACAATAAATATCATTAATTCATACCAGCTGTGCAGACAATGGCGGCAGTAACTCATGGATGCGGATGAACGGCGTGGTCCAACTCCTATTGCACAGGTGTAAATTTCTCCCAGTCACAGGAAGTATAACATAGGAGTCTAACCTGAAGATAGTAAGCATGCGCAGTACAAGCGTGTTACCATGATGACATGACGCACACAAATGAGAAATGAACACAGTTGAAAATATCCATGTCCAAAGTAATAATAGGCATAAATCTCTTCAATATAGGCGTGACAACGCCCCATATAATGTGTAAGGGTGTAATCAAACGTTACACCGCATATGGCAAACAGATCCCGAAGTCTTAGGTGAACGGCAAAAAACTTCTACTATAGGAGATGTAATACAAAAGTCCTTCAAAAAGGGAAACGCGCATGCGCTCAATATAGATGGAACTAAAATAGAGAGCGCGGTATATATAGCAAACAAAGAGTAAGATCCAAAGCGGTACGACACAGCTCATTGGGAGAGCCGGCGGGCGGCTCAGCCAATGAGCGGCACGGGATTCAAATCCCCCACCATTGGCTGAGCGGTGCCGCCCGGCTTTGGTATGTGTGTGTGGGGGGGTCTGCGGATGTGTGTGTGCGTGATCTGTGTGTGTGTGTGTATGCAGGCATCGTCCGATGGGACTACAAGTCTATGCCTGCTACACTGTCAGTGAGTGACACATTAGCCAATGATGGGACAGTAGTAGTCCCATCATCCAGCTAATGTGTTGCATGTAAAAAAAAACATACATTACATACACAACATACAGAACATACAACATATAACACATAACATAGAGAACATACATATAACATACAACACATAACATACAGAACATACATATAACACACAACATACAGAACATACATATAACATACAACACATAACATACATATAACATACAACACATAACATACAGTACAGATCAAAAGTTTGGACACACCTTCTCATTCAACGATTTTTTCTGTATTTTCATGACTGTGAAAATTGTAGAATCACACTGAAGGCATCATAACTATGAATTAACACATGTGGAATTATACATTACACTTTACAAAAAGTGTGAAACAGCTGAAAATATGTCACCAGCAAATCACGCCCACATCATCACACCTCCTCCATGCTTCACGGTGGGAACCAGGCATGTAGAGTCCAGCCGTTCACCTTTTCTGCATGCAAAGCAGTCATCAAAGCAAAAGGTGGCTACTTTGAAGAACCTAGAATATAAGACATACAGTTAGGTCCATAAATATTTGGACAGAGACAACATTTATCTAATTTTGGTTCTAGACATTACCACAATGAATTTGAAACAAAACAATTCAGATGCAGTTGAAGTTCAGACTTTCAGCTTTCATTTGAGGGTATCCACATTAAAATTGGATGAAGGGTTTAGGAGTTTCAGCTCCTTAACATGTGCCACCCTGTTTTTAAAGGGACCAAAAGTAATTGGACAGATTAAATAATTGTAAATAAAATGTTCATTTCTAGTACTTGGTTGAAAACCCTTTGTTAGCAATGACTGCCTGAAGTCTTGAACTCATGGACATCACCAGACACTGTGTTTCCTTCTTTTTGATGCTCTGCCAGGCCTTCACCGCGGTGGTTTTCAGTTGTTGTTTGTTTGTGGGCCTTTCTGTCTGAAGTTTAGTCTTTAACAAGTGAAATGCATGTTCAATTGGGTTGAGATCAGGTGACTGACTTGGCCATTAAAGAATATTTCACTTCTTTGCTTTAATAAACTCCTGGGTTGCTTTGGCTTTATGTTTTGGGTCATTGTCCATCTGTAGTATGAAACGACGACCAATCAGTTTGGCTGCATTTGGCTGGATCTGAGCACACAGTATGGCTCTGAATACCTCAGAATTCATTCGGCTGTTTCTGTCCTGTGTCACATCATCAATAAACACTAGTGACCCAGTGCCACTAGCAGCCATGCATGCCCAAGCC
The DNA here is from genome assembly GCA_033576555.1 of Oophaga sylvatica. Classification (NCBI taxonomy): domain Eukaryota; kingdom Metazoa; phylum Chordata; class Amphibia; order Anura; family Dendrobatidae; genus Oophaga; species Oophaga sylvatica. The sequence goes on from JARQOD010002462.1 coordinate 23,716, forward strand.
ATCACACTGCTTTCGCCATGTTTTACAGATGATGTGGTATGCTTTGGATCATGAGCTGTACCACGCCTTCGCCATACTTTTCTCTTTCCATCATTCTAGTAGAGGTTGATCTTGGTTTCATCTGTCCAAAGAATGTTCTTCCAGAACTGTGCTGGCTTTTTAGATGTTTTTTAGCAAAGTCCAGCCTAGCCTTTTTATTCTTGATTCTTATGAGTGGCTTGCACCGTGCAGTGAACCCTCTGTATTTAATTTCATGCAGTCTTCTCTTTATGGTAGATTTGGATATTGATACGCCTACCTCCTGGAGAGTGTTGTTCACTTGGTTGGCTGTTGTGAAGGGGTTTCTCTTCACCATGGAGAGTATTCTGCGATCATCCACCACTGTTGTCTTCCGTGGGCGCCCAGGTCTTTTTCCATTGATGAGTTCACCAGTGCTTTCTTTCTTTCTCAGAATGTACCAAACTGTAGATTTTGCCACTCCTAAAGTTGTAGCAATTTCTCGGATGGGTTTTTTCTGTTTTTTGCAGCTTAAGGATAGCTTGTTTCACCTGCATGGAGAGCTCCTTTGACCGCATGTTTCCTTCACAGCTAAACCTTCCAAATGCAAACACCACACCTCAAATCAACACCAGCCCTTTTATCTGCTTAATTGAGAATGATATAATGAAGGGATTGCCCACACCTGTCCATGAAATAGCCTTGGAGTCAATTGTCCAATTACTTTTGGTCCTTTAAAAACAGGGTGGCACATGTTAAGGAGCTGAAACTCCTAAACCCTTCATCCAATTTTAATGTGGATACCCTCAAATGAAAGCTGAAAGTCTGAACTTCAACTGCATCTGATTTGTTTTGTTTCAAATTCATTGTGGTAATGTCTAGAACCAAAATTAGATAAATGTTGTCTCTGTCCAAATATTTATGGACCTAACTGTATTTTCAGTTGTTTCACACTTTTTTGTAAAGTGTAATGTATAATTCCACATGTGTTAATTCATAGTTTTGATGCCTTCAGTGTGATTCTACAATTTTCATAGTCATGAAAATACAGAAGAATCTTTGAATGAGAAGGTGTGTCCAAACTTTTGGTCTGTACTGTACATATAACACATAACATACATATAACACATAACACATAACATACAGTACATACTCACCAGTCACCTAATCCCCAATGCCATCGTCTCCTGTAATAAAGATAAAATACTAAAGCAACCTATACATCACCTTTCCACCGTAGTCCAGTTATTACCGAGTGTCCCACGACGATCTCCAGTATAGAACGCTGACATCGGGTGATGACAGCGCTCTACACCGTCCCTGTGATACACTGACAGCGGAGGGAATCCTCCGCTGGTGTTATCGCTCGGACGCCGGGAGAGAATGACGTCACTTCCGTTCATTCTCTCACTGGCAATGCTGGGTGAGAAAATTTCCATTCAGCATTGCCATAAAGTGAGACAATGAACTCAGGTAACTTCAGTGATACACTGCAGGAGCCATTGTCTCCTGTCAGTGCATCACTGGGAGGCCCTACAGAGCAGTGGCATCACCTGATGTCACTGTTCTATAGGGGAGACCGTCGTGGGACATTCATTATTAATTGGACTGCGTCGGACAGGGAGTATACAGTTGTTTTATTTTTTTACTTTTTATTACAGGAGAATGAGGGCTTCGCTTGGATCTGAGCGTATAATAAAGATATGAAAACCGTGTTGTGTTTTATTTCATTAAAATACTTTATTCTTACGTGTGTGTTTTTTATTAACCCTTTATTAATATAAGATTAATAATGGATAGGCATCTTATTGACGCCTATCCATTATTAACCGGGCTTAATGTCACCTTACAATAGCAAGGTGATATTAACCCCTTATTACCCATATCCCACCGCTACAGGGGAGTGGGAAGAGAGGGGCTAAGTGCCAGAATTGGCGCATTTTTTGGGGGGGTCCCCCTATTTTAATAGCCAGTAAAGGCTAGCTGTGGGCTGATATTCATAGTCTGGGAAGCTCTATGGGTATTAACCCCTTCCCAGGCTAGAAATATTGGACTGAGCCGTCGGCTTTCCCCCTCTGGCGCAGAAAATTGCACGGGAGCCCACGCCATTTTTTTTTAAATTAACACTACTGCGTGAAGATTTTGTGTGTGTGTGCGTGTGTTCCTTTAACTATTTATGTACCATTCTATCTATCTATTATCTATGTAATATCTATCTATTATCTATTTTCTATCTATCTATTTATCTATCTATCAATCTTCTATCTGTCTATCTTCTATCTATCTGTCTATTATCTATTTATCTGTCTATCTATTATCTATCTATCTATCATCTATCTTCTATCTCTCTATCTTCTATCTATCTGTCTATCTATCTGTCTGTCTATCTATCTATGTATCTATCTATTATCTATCTATCTACCTATCTATCTATCTATCTATCTATCATCTATCTATCTATCTATCTATCTATCTATCTATCTATTCTATCTATCTATCTATCTATCATTTCTATCTGTCTATCTATCTATATATCTGTCTATTATTTATCTATATATCTTCTATCTATCTATCTATCTATCTATCTATTTATCATCTATCTTCTATCTATCTCTTATCTATTCTATCTATCTATCTATCTATTATCTATTACTATCATCATTTATCTATTATCTATCTATCTGTCTATTTATCTGTCTATCTGTGTGTGCAATGAAGCATGGGTTGGACAAATGTAAAAGAGGAGGTTGGACAAGAAATGACGTCACAAACCTTTTTTTTTGTTAAATAACATATCTTTATTTAGCTTACAAAAACGCATACAAATCCGCATGAAAAAAAGCATCAAAAAAGCACCTGCGTTTTCTGCCAAGAGCACCTGGCTGCACGGCAATGGAGGGGGATTCAAATCCCGTGCGACATTGCTCATTGACTCAGCCGGCGGGGCGGAGGATTTGAATCCCGAGCCGCTCACTGGCTGAGCAGTGCCGTGTGGCTTTGGCGGGGATTTGAATCCCGCGCCGCTCATTGACTCAGCCGCTGGCAACTCAGCCAATGAGCGGTGCTGTGTGGTATTTGAATCCCCCACCAATCAGCTGCTAGCGGTATTGGCGCCGATTTGAATACCGCTAGCAGCTGATGTGATTGGTTGCCCGCTGCCGGGTTGCCAATCTATCAGCTGTTAGCTGTAGTGCGATCTCCCGGTGGTGTTAGCACTACTAAGGATACACAGATGTTCATTTCACCGCACTCCCGATGCAATAGCATCGGGTCTATTTCTAGTCTACAATAACCTTTAACCTTTAAAAGTTTTCTTAACCTTTACTTTAAAAAAAACAGTATTTATCTTATTGACTTCACTTTTTTCGCACACTTATGGGAAGTCTGTCTGTTCCCTAAGGGTAGGTTTTCACTGGGCGTATTGGCGGCACTTTAGACGCAGCGGAAACTCCGCTCCGCCCAAAGCGCCGCCCACCTTTGTACTCGCGGTGATATCGCATGTCTTCATTAAACACATGTGGAATCACCGTAGGACTGGCTATTTATCTTGCGGAGACGGAGATAAATAGACATACTGTAGTCTATAAAGATGTGCCGCATGTCAGGAAACTCATGACTCTGGAGAGGGCGATTCCTCCTTTGACCCAATTACCCCCCCCGCCCATCTCCCCTACCTTCCCGTTAATCAAAGACACGTGACAACTAGTGTTGAGCGATAGTGCTCGATATCTAAAAATATCGTATCGAAATTGTATCGCCGATAGCACTAAATATCGTCGATATCCGATTTCGATACCGGAAGTCCCATGTAAGTCTATGGGAACAAAATATCGCAACAAAAAAAACCCTTTCTTTCGTTGTAAACACAAAATCTACACACATAGAATACATATATATATATATATATATATATATATATATACATGTCATTGTGACATATATATATATATACATATATTTATAGTTTATACACTTCTACATAGTAAAATAGACTCTGATTCAATTGCCGGGTAAAGCCGTGACATACCCCATAGAAGTCGACGGGCTCCGTGCCGAGTACCCAAAAACCTCTGGCTCTGTGCGACTCAACTTGGGCGTCACGAACAGGATTCTGTAGCTCGCTATAAGCGAGTCCTGTGTGCCTGAATTGAACTGGTTTTGTGCTTGAGAATTGCTAAAATCATCAGAGAATGTATTTGCCATTTTTCCGCCATATCTGCGTCACGACGAGGCACTGGTGAAGAAGAAGGGCGTGCTCTTCATGGGTGTACACACTCACTCAGTGACGCGAAAACGATGGCTCTAAATGGTACTGCAATGTAAGATCGTGCCCCACAGCTCTTCAGTTCCGCCTCCTCATCCTCCTCAGTGGGCGGAAACTAACACGAAGGTCCCGCCTCCCTACAAAAGAGGGGCCCTCCAGATGCTAATGACACATGTGACTTGGCAGAGATGGCTAATGGACACGAGCAGAAGTGTGAAGGGATGGAGCAGTCAGAGCTCTCCCCCCACGGAAGCGACCCGATCGCCACGGAATCACCGTTGGGCACCCGGCCTGTAAACCCTCCTACGCTGCAAGAAGCGGAGGATACCCTAAGAGGCCTGGCCCGGCACCGGGAGGAGGTCGCCAGGATGGAAGCGAGCTGGCGTGCCCTAAAAATAAACTTGGAGCGGCGCCAATCCCTCTTACCTGAAGTGTCTGTACGGAAGGTGAGGCACCCGTTCTAGTAGAGGAGCCCTTGCAATGTGATCCGGTTGACGTTGTTGCAGTGGAGGCACCCGTTCGTGCAAAAAACGCTGCACCGGCAGCACCCCAGATCCCGCTGTCTGCCCCCGTCGCTGAGACAGAAGAAGCGACACCCGTCCTCATGGAGGAGGCCGCGCAGGCACCAGAGCACTACCTGCCTGTACCGGAGCCCCGACTGTCATCTGTTCCAGAGCCGGCTGCTTCCTCCGCAGGTGAGCGCCGCCAGGACTGGGGGGCGCCAGGAGAGCTGCCGCAAACCGGACGCTGTAAGCTGCAGTTTGATGGTGGAGACATGGAGCTGCTGGTGGAGGAGATTTCAACGGCGTCAGGAGGAAGAGTGGAGACGTTGGGAGCGGGAAGCAGAGTGGACAAAGGGAGCAGCGAGAATCCCAAAACTTCACCAACGTCAGCTGGAGAAGGACCGGGCAGATAAGGACCGGATGAGAAAAGATAAAGGAACCCTGAGGGAGCCGCGGCGTAAGGGTGCAGTACGGAGCTTTAAATTGAAAGGTGGTTGGGGCTTCATCCAGGAGCCTGGACTTTATTTAGAAGTTTTTGTGAACCGGCGGGACGTGGAGACTCACCTCCCAGAAGGACACCCGGGGAGGGACCTGTTGCCAGGAGACTTGGTGACTTACACCCGACACTGGGGTTACAATGGATGGTACGCCCTAAATGTTACCAGGTGCGACCCTACTCCCCAGAGTGTCAGGAACCTGTGAGACCCTCGGAGCCTTCAGCCTCCCACATCCAGGCCTCTGCAAAAGTGCCCACCCCACACCGTAAATCTCCCAAGCCTCCCTCAGTGGTCTCCTCAGCAGCCCCAGCTATGGACATGATAACTATAGCTGACCCGTACCCGGCGCCTGTTAGGCCCCTGGGGTTCGTTCAGTCCGGGACATAGGGGTCCAGACCCGGAGGGAGATGAAAGAGGTGGCCACACAGACCCAGATAGCGGGTCACGACTTGACTGTACAGGCCACACGACGTCATCAGGTCCTGGTGGTCCTTGGTGTCTCGGATGTTTGGCAAGCTCCAGAAGAGTACCAGGTGGTACCTGGAACACCCCTGCCAAAGAATTATAAAAACCCGGACAGGGTCCCTGTATGTAAATAGTTAAATTGTTTATGTACCCGGACGGGTGAATGTTCATAAAAAAGTTTTTTAATTTAATAAAAAAAACAAAACGCAGTTTTCATTACTTTTATTACAGTCTCATCCTGCGACGCCATCGATCTCCTGTAAAAAAATGAAAAAAAAAAAAACAGCAGTATACCACCTGTCCGACGCAGTCCATAGTAACGAGTGTCCCACGACGATCAGCTCTGCTACATCAGAATGACAGGCAGAGCCTGTCATCCCGGCGCAGCACAGCTGATTACCTGCTTCCCCGGCGGTGACGTCATCGGACTGACTGCTTTATGGCCGGGATTACCCAGCAGTCACTGCTGTTATTGCGAGAAACTGCATGTGACCGCCGGGGAAAGATGATGGCGGCCATGAAGCAGTCCAGGCCGTGACCGCCGGAGATCTTCTGCAGGTAAGTGCCGCTGACTCCTGACAGCCCCGACCGACGGACACTCACAGTGACAGTGACAAATCCGATTCCGGTATCGATAAGACGAAAATATCGAAACGAATTATCGAAAGGCCGATAGAGCTAATATCGGCCGATAGCCGATATTTGCATTATCGTATCGCTCAACACTAGTGACAACCATCTCAATTTGGGTAAAAAACGGCCACAGCAGCCTATTTATTTAAATTCATTGTTAATCAAGACACTTGGTGAGGTCCTCGAAGTTATAAGTTATAAAGGTCTGGCGGTCTTTTTACCAGGCCTTGCCCCTTTTTCCCCCCCAGTCTTACTCCTAGGCGCGGTTATCTCTGACTCAGGAGCACCATGAACCGGGGTAAGGGGGTGGCCTTCTCGACCATGCGATCCCGACGTTCCATCGCCGGGAATCGCCCAATCTCATACTAATGTGAACCCGACGTTCCATCGCCGGGTATCACCCATCAAGTTAATGTGAATCCGACGTTCCATCGCCGGGTATCACCCAAATGTCCGGTTACTGTGAACCCTGCGTTCCATCGCAGGGTATCACCCCGAAAACTCACCAGACCGCCACCACCTTAACATCCAATGAAGGGGATCCATGTATTTAACGGGTCCCCAATGCTCCTTTTTTACCAACTTCGAGGACCCACCAACGCCCAAAAACACTAAACCTTAATACCCATTGTAGCAGAGCCCTTTGCTCACTAAGAGCCATCCGACAGTGCTGGGGAGAGGAAAGACCCCCCTTTTTTTTTTTTTTTTAATATATATATATATTTGTGGTGGAAACCTCCAGGGAACCACGACTGTCGGATTGCCCTTCCCTGGGCTTACGAGGTCAATGCAATTAAATTCTTTCTGTAATATCAAATTATCTGTATATATATATATATATATATATTTTTTTTTTTTTGAATATAATAAAAGGAACACATATTTGACAAACATTTTCAACACAACGATGTCCAGATGATCGCCGCTGTGACCCGAGGTTTCTCCTTCTCCTGGGTGGGTGGGCCTTGCTGTCTGGTCCTCAGGTGATCACGAAAAGGGGCTTCCCTCCACCGGTCAGTCCTTTTTGTCCCCTTGACCCCACCTCCACCTATGTCACATCCTTTTACCTTTAGTCCAATTCCATCCCTGGCTCATTCTATACAACCCCTTCCCCCATACCTGCTCTGTAATCCTGCCGTCACCCCTCCCAGCGTCATGTCAGCCTCCCGTTAACCCTTCGCTCCCACGTCCGGCTGATTCTTGACTCTGGAGAGGGCGATTCCTCCTTTGACCCAATTACCTCCCTCCGCCCATCTCCCCTACCTTCCCGTTAATCAAAGACACGTGACAACCATCTCAATTTGGGTAAAAACGGCCACAGCAGCCTATTTATTTAAATTCATTGTTAATCAAGACACTTGGTGAGGTCCTCGAAGTTATAAGTTATAAAGGTCTGGCGGTCTTTTTACCAGGCCTTGCCCCTTTTTCCCCCCCAGTCTTACTCCTAGGCGCGGTTATCTCCGACTCAGGAGCACCATGAACCGGGGTAAGGGGGTGGCTTTCTCGACCATGTGATCCAGACATTCCATCGCCCATCGCCGGGAATCGCCCAATCTCATACTAATGTGAACCCGACGTTCCATCGCCGGGTATCACCCATCAAGTTAATGGGAATCCGACGTTCCATCGCCGGGTGTCACCCAAATGTCCGGTTACTGTGAACCCTGCGTTCCATCGCAGGGTATCACCCCGAAAACTCACCAGACCGCCACCACCTTAACATCCAATGAAGGGGATCCATGTATTTAACGGGTCCCCAATCCTCCTTTTTTACCAACTTCGAGGACCCACCAACGCCACACGAGAGCGCCTTGACCTCCTCAAGAGACTTGCTGTCTGGTCCTCAGGTGATCACGAAAAGGGGCTTCCCTCCCCCGGTCAGTCCTTTTTGTCCCCTTGACCCCACCTCCACCTATGTCACATCCTTATACTTTAGTCCAATTCCATCCCTGGCTCATCCTATACAACCTCTTCCCCCCATACCTGCTCTGTAATCCTGCCGTCACCCCCTCCCAGCGTCATGTCAGCCTTCGCTCCCACGTCCGGCTGATTCTGGGCCGCCAGATGCAGCCATGTGCACATAGTGGAGATGGGATTTCATAAAATCCCCTCCACTATGCTGTAACATCTGGACGCCGCGGATTGGACGCTGCGGCTGCACGCAGCATCCAATCCACAGCAAATACTTACCAAATACACCACGTGGAAACATACCCTTACTTTTTTATAAAAGTGTATAATAAAATTAACCTTAAAGTAGATTCACAGGAGTATCATTAACAGAATGTGTGATAAATACATGACAATTTTCAAAGTATCATCTCCCCAACAGCTTCTGGTATATTATAATGCATGCTATATTATCTATTTTGCACCGTTTTATACCGTGACTATATATCAGACCTTATGCCCATGGACCAAAGTTACAAGACCAGCAAGAAGACCCCCACTGATGTTCAGTCAACTTGGTAATTGTCTCTTGTTCTATTTTCTTTGTGATAGTCCTCTATATTGTTCAGAAATTTTAATGTTCGGTCTGGAGCTGAGAATGATTCTGTTCCACCACCTGGTGAAAATACTTTGAGGATGGCTGGGAATTGTAGTGAAAAGCGGATTTTCTTCTTTACCAGTTCAATACAGATTCCACTGAATGCCCGTCTTATTTTTGCAATTTCCACCGAGTAATCTCCAAAGATTAACACTATATGTCCTCTTAATCTCAAAAGTGGCGGGGATTTTCTGTATCTCTGTAGGATGTTAGCTTTGTCTGCATAGTCCAGATATTTCCCTATAACTGGTCTGGGCCTGTTTGAGACAGATCCCTGCCCAGGGTGACATGGGGGACCTATTCTGTGAGCTCTCTCCACTTTTAACGGTGCATTGATGCCGAGTGCCTTAGGTAAGTCTTCTGTGCATATCAATATGAGCTGACTGGGAGTAATGGATTCTGGAAGGCCAATGATCCTCAGATTGTTTCTCCGGGACCTATTTTCCAGGTCATCAACATTATCAATCAGTTGGTGAGTTAGTTTTTTGGCTTTTTAAAGATCTGTACAGGCTCTCTACAGTCCGTCCTCCAAATTGCTGATTCTGTCTTCAGCTTTATCAAGTCTCTCACTTTGATGTGATATATCACCCTGCATCTGTGGCGCCCCTTATGTCCAGTCGCCAAAGAGGTACTGCACCTCAGCCAGAGGTGTGGTGCTCCGCTCTTGGGTAAGGAGGAGACATCACCCAGATCCCAGACACATCCAACACCAGACCTCTCACGGCCAGGGGGGACTGGGTGGAGGGTGTGGGTGGAGAAAGTAGAGAAGGGGAGGAGATCAGTGAGTGGTCTTTGAGACCACAGAGAGTGAGAGAACAGTCTGTTGGAGGGAGAGGAAGAGTGAGGAGCAGAGAGTAGCTCCTGAAGGAAAAGAGAAGAGAGAAGATTCAATAGAGGAGAGGAAGAAGGGGTCCTAGGAGCACGGGTAGTGAGGAATCCACCCGTGGGGCCTGTATCCACATTAACTGAAGTCGGGTGGAGGGATCAGGTTGCAGTAAGGGAACCGGCCCCAGTCTAGTGGAGAAACTGAGGACTCAACTAGCTAACTGGAGGCTGCAGTATCTGCAAGTGCTACAGCCACATCCACACACATTCACTGAAAAGGCAACCATATAGAATCAAGGGGACCTAGAGTATGTCGCCCGACAGGATCTGAGGCTGCTGGCTTGGGACACTGTGTGTAAAGGCGCAGGGCAGGAGGGGGGAAGCCAGCGCAGAGAGACGGCCAAGAAAGGAACATCTGAAGGGGGTTCTGACACGGTTTACCCCAATTTACCTGAGAGCTGTCTGGACCACCTAACCAGAGGACACAGCACCCAGGCTGGGGATTGTAACAACAGCTGTGAGTAAACTGAAAAGACTGCATCCTGCTGTGTCCTCAGAATTATTTACTGCATCTCCTGCCTTGCACTACAACCACCATCATCATCTATTACACATACAGCTGCCCTGGGGCCTAGCTCTACCTGTGGAGAGCTGTAACAACTCTGCTGCATCATTAACAGCCCCAGCAGACTCTGAAGCTAACACCTTTATTGCCGAATACCACAGGTGGCATCACAAATTATTCCACTTATCCCTTTTTCTATTCCCCTACCATTTTTATTGGACGCCCTAGGCCACGGACCGGGTCACTGCTGCTGTGACTTCCCTTTTAAGAACCGTCCGGCCCGGGTCTGGGTACCCCATGGCCCTTGGGGTGCTCCATTTTGGCGTCATGAACAGGATACGTACCCCGGCATTGCCAGGTCCTGTGTGCCAGAGACTTTAGTGAACTGTTATGTTTTGGTTGCTGAGGAGAGCAGGCAAAAACGGCAATACACCAGAGAGGTTGGAATCTACTGGACTGCAGTACCCTGACTAACCACCACAACTAAAGGCAGCCGTGGAGCGTTCCTACGTTGGTCCTAGACGCCTCGTCACAGCCTGAGAGGCTAACTACACCTAAAGATAGAAAGAGGAAAGCTATCTGCCCCAGAGCAGATCCCCAAAGAACATATGAAGCCCCCAAACATGTAATGGCGGTTAGACAAGAGGAAATACAGACACAGACAGAAAATAGTATGAGCAAACGCTGGGGCCCAATCTGCCTAGACAGAAAAGGATAGGAAGGATTCTTAATGCAATCCAAAAAAAACCCTAAAAAAAAACAACGCTACTAATTGCAAAAACACCTGAGATCACACGACCTCTACCACCTAAATTAGTTCTCTGATGTAACAAAACTAAGCCGCAGCCACAGAAAAAAATGGAAAAGGCAAATGAACAAACAACAGTGGCTCCAGAGGAACCGAGAGGAGACCAAGCCCCCGGGGAGGGGAACCTGGCCAACCTCACAGAAATGCAGAGAAATATGCAAAAGGCAAGCACAAAAAAAAAAACAGAAAATATCTTATCGGAGAGCAGGAGAAGAGGCAAGACTCAGCAAGCTTCCAAGTGAACCAGGAAACAACGTTGAGACAAGAACAATTGATCACCGGCAACCATGATGGGGGGAAACCTCCCTTATATCCAGCCAGTCCGTGATTCCTGATTGCCAATCCTCACTGAATGGTTCAGTACTGTCTGTAACCACCAGAGGGAGCCTCCGCTCAGAATTCATTTCTAAAACATTCATAATAGTGAACTCAAAAATTGCCGCCATTATTGTGTTGCACGGTGCGTGGGAAGAGAAAGGCGCGCGGTCGAGGGTGGGATACACTAGTGAGGAGCGAAGACCATGCCCTCCCACTGCAAATACTGCTATGCAATGAGGACATGTCCATCAGCAAGGGAGATCCGCCTCTTGATCTGGTATGGTGGGAACAGAAAGAAGAAAAAGGCCTGCCCATGAAGGAGACAGCGGGAACAACACGTGGGTGTCGCAAGGAACCCGGATGACAAGATGGCGAGCGGTGGTGACTCGGAGCGTGGGGTAGCAGCAGAGGACTTCCCCAGCCAACGGGAGGAGGTCCCAGACCAACCGACAGTCATAGATTCAGAGTTCCTGGGAGCTCAGGTGGAGGAGCTGAGCCGCCAGCTACTGGAAACTCAGCTGACTGCGGTGAGCAGATGTAAATCTGCCCTGCGGGGTAAGATAAAGGTGGAGGAGCAGCGTCCCATTGGTCGACATGTGTCTTCGACCCCAGAGAAGGAGGAGAAGAAGGAGACCTGCACCGGAGAGACAGCAATAGCAGGTACTGTGTCCGAACCTGCCCCGGAGGTCGAAGGGACTTTAGTGGGCTCACTTACAAGCCAGACAGCCCCTAAACCCAGCTGGGTCTACTGTAATCTAGCCTGGGACCAGACATCAGGTATGGAGGATCGCCTGAAGGTTCCGCTGGAGCCCATAGGTACACCCATAGAGGTGAGCGCGGAGAAAGTGGTGTTCCATGGGAAAACCCAGGGACTGAAATAATCGGGTTCCCTGGGCAGGCCCAGCCAGAGGGGTCCCACACAGAAGTCCTCAGCTGGGAGGAATATAACCAACAGCTAGCCCTCAAGTGGGAGAAGGAGAACAAGGAGCACGATGCCGGCGTAGGGCCATAGAGGATCAGAACCGGCAGGCCAAGGCTCAGGCCTGCAAGGCCAGACATGCGGACCGGGGTCCATTGAGGCAGGGCACCGTGGTGGCCTTCCGGCTGAAGAAATGCTGGGGGTTCATAAAGGAGCCCGGAATGCTGGCGGAGGTATTTGTCACCCGGTGGGATGTGGAATCGCACCTCCTGAAGGGACACCCTGATCGGGATCTGTACCCAGGGGACCTCATGACCTACACCCTTCATTGGGGAGAAAAAGGGTGGTATGCCCTGAACGTCAGGAAACGTAATCAAGCAGCTCCTGGTCCAGTGGCTGCCAGTCCTGAAAAACAAACAATGCTAACAACGCCGGAAGCCGAACAGGTCCATGTTGCAACATCTAGGGCTGCATTAGCCCCTGCAGTTCCAACCAGACCAAAAAGCATGATCAGGCTACCCAAACACCGGTGGTAAGTACTGAACAACTTGTGATAACAGGTGTAGTTATGCATCAAGAACTTTCCCGGCCAGGGAATGGCCAGCACCAGGTACTACCCTGGCAGCAGAGACCATAGAAAAATAGCAGTATCAGACTGTACATAGTTGTAAGAATTAATCTACCTGGTTAGGTCTCGTTGAAGTTAAAGTTTAAAAGGACAATAGGATCATGGACAGTGAATGATCAGAACTTTATTGTACATAGTTAGCACTTCTTAATGTGCTCCCTATTGGTTTTACACAAAACCTTTAGAGTGTGAAAACTGGCACTCTATCCTTTAGGCCGGCGTCACACTCACCGTACAAAAATACGGAGCGTATTGTACAGCCGTATTACGCCAAAATGTTGCTGGCACACCAATCCGTATTTCATGCGTTTTCAGGGTGCGGCTGCGTATTTTGCGCATTTAAGCATCCGTATGCAATCCGTATGGCATCCGTATAGCGTATTTTTCTCGCAGCCTTGCAAAATGGACATTTAACGGTTTTTAAGGCCTGAAACTCATTCAAATCATCATCAGCAAGGCTATTTATTGCCTCTGCATCTGGTTGCAACCCCCAATCTTGCTATTTTTGAGGTGTGCTTGTGTTGGAGGGCTGCTGCTTGTTTGCCAATATGTCTGATAGTCTTCAGTTTACCCCACTGTTGTGAATGGGTTTGAGATGAGTTCTGAGCAGAGGCTCCCTCTGGTGGTTACAAGCGGTACTAGTGAGGATTGGGAATCAGGTGTTACTGATTGGTCTTATTTAAGGGAATCATTTTCCATCAGGGTTGCCGGTGATCAATTGTTCTGGTCTGAATCCTTCTTTCCAGTTTCCCTTGTAGCCTGCTGTGTCGTGTCTGCATCTCCTGCTATCAGATAAGACAATTTCTTATTTTGTGTTTTTGCTATATTTTTGCATTTTGTCCTGCACTTCTGTGGGGGCCTTCTGGGTCCCCTCCGGGGGCTTTTGCCCTCTCAGTTTAGTCCAGCCACTGTGTTTTGTACTTTTGCTTTTTGCAGTTTTTTCAGTGGCTGCTGTTTTTGTTACACCAGAGAACTAATTTAGGTGGTAGAGGTCGTGTGATCTCAGGTGATTTTGAAATTAGTATGTTGGTGTTTTTCAGGGTTTTCTGGGATTGCAGTAAGTACCCTTCCTGTCCTTTTCTATTTAGATAGTTTGGGCCCCAGCGTTTGCTCATACTATTTTCTTTCTGTGTCGTATTTCCTCTTGTCTAACCGCCATTACATGTTTGGGGGCTTTCTATTATCTTTGGGGTTCTGCTCCGGGGCAGATAGCTTTCCTATTTCTATCTTTAGGTGTAGTTAGTTTCTCAGGCTGTGACGAGGCGTCTAGGACCATCGTAGGAACGCTCCACGGCTGCCTCTAGTTGTGGTGGTTAGTCAGGGTACTGCAATCTCATAGATTCCAACTGCTCTGGTTTTCCTTTTTTACCTGCACTCCTCAGCTACCGTAACATAACAGTATCACCGGCCATAAAAATTGTATGGTATCACAGAAGGGAAAAAAAAAATATATATATTTTGAAGGAAGAAAGTTGTCAGAGATATTTTTCTGTTTGTTGCATTTTTTTTTTTTTTTTTTTTTTCCCCCGTATCTCTGGGTGGGGGAGGTCTTTTCTCCAAGGGTTTGCACGTTGTCTCCCCGTGTGGATCAGCTTCCCTGAGGTTCAGGTATTGCTGCATATCTTGTGGGTTCCCTGTTGTGGAACCTAGGACCCCCCATGCCAAAATTGTTTTCAGGGGTGAAAAAGTTTCAGTTTCAAAAAAAATTGAAAATTGTTTTTTGCCTTAAAAATTAAAGTCCCGGGAAACGCAGCGCAGCAGGTTAAAATTTGTCTTACTCCTGCCGGCGATCCTCAGGTTGGGCTTTTTCCCGACACCTGGGGATTTTTTTGAGTGATGTTGATGATTTTTTTCAGGTTTGGGGTTATTGTACAATGAGCCTAATATCATGAAAAGCTGAAAAAAAACCCTTGTTGGATTAAATCGGGGGGCTTGATGACGCTGAGTTTTACTGTCAGAGATCCGAGGTGGGCAGTCCTGAAAAAATGGAATGAGACGCTTTGGGGGCCCCTTTTCCGGAAAGGGTCTGTCGGATAAAAAAAGGGATGTTATGGGGGGGTTTCCCCCTCCCTCTGGTCTCAATGATTCTATGTCATTGGATTCAAATTGACAGATTTTGCGTGAGGGGGAGAATAGGTGGAGTGGTGTTGCCTTTTGAGCCAGTGCTGGCCATGCAGTGGTGGATGGTGTCTGGGGACGGCATGGTTTCAAAAGGCAAGGGGTTTAGTTTTCTACTGTGGTGATGCCCCCATGCTATTTCAGTCTGCCCCAAGCGGGGAAGACGTTTTTCACGCTCGTTGCTTGGGGGAGGTTCAGACTAATTTTTATTAACTGTCACTCTGATATCCTCTGTTCATTTCGCTCGGCTTTCGTTGAACTGGAGGCTATTAACCCCGATGGATTATGATTTGCTAAAGTTGTGGATTTCCCTTGATACCCCTACAGAAATCATTTCCCCATGGGGGTCGATTTACCCCCCTTTTGGGTGAGAATAAAAACCCCCGTTTTCTACTAGGTGATAATGAGGGTTGAACCTGATCACCAGGAGTGGCAAATTTTTTTTTTCTAATTGCATGACATTTATCGTGCGGGTTTTCCCTTTGGGTTTGTTTAATCTTTTGGATTGGAAATCTTTTCTGTAACCCGTTGGGGGTGCCAATGTTAATACCAAAAACTCCTTTTTTTTCTGCCCCCCCCCGGTGAGGATTTCCCGACTTTTTGTTTGATTTTTCTGATGTGTTTAGGAAAGTAAAAAGATCCTTTCCTCCCCCAAGGGGGTATGATGCGCTATTGAATTAGTGCCAGGTTTGTAAATTCCCCAAGGGGCGCCCCTTTAACTTGTCTGTACTGAAAATGACGCAAGGGTCTTATATAAGGAAACATTGGAGAAGGGTCAATCAGACCATCTCTTCACCCCTTTGGTCCCGGTTTTTTTCTTGTGGCAAAAAAAGATGGTTTATTAAGGCCGTGTATTGATTATCGTTTTTTA